>BGPR01002268.1:0-25656 GCA_013235015.1 Araneus ventricosus | reverse complement strand
TCGATAGTTTTGAAAGTATCGACTGAAAACGCGTCTATCGATAGTATTGCCCGGGAGAAAACTATCGATTGTTTCAGTCGATAGTTCCGAAAACCCGATACTATCGACTTGGCTTTGATAGTCTATCGATGTGTAAGGAACACTAGTTCACATGCACGCGGACCGGTACACAGATAGATTTCTCGTTTACGGATTTCATCCAAATTTTGATAGAAACTTACTATTTTGTGAAAAGACCGCATGCCAAATTTCATCCTTCTAAGATCAATTTCAAAAATAGTTTTTTTCGGACTTGGAGCTCCAATTTTTTTGAAGATATTTTTTCTTTCTTTACTCCGTATACGAGAAAATAAAAATATTTTTAACACCAATTTCTAAGGTATTGAGTGCTTACTGATAGCAATAATGATTAAAATAAGGTTTCAGTTTAAAAAAAAAATTCCAACGAGCATTTCTATAAGGTTTAGAAATCATTTCATTTCATGCTAAAATTATTTCGTTTTCTTTCTCAAAACTCTTTTATTGGCACATGTGTTTGTAATGCCTTTTTTTCTCTGGCGTGCTTGGCAGAAAGCTTGGCACCTCGCTCTTGGCACTGGTACAATCGCTTGAAACCAAAGTTGCGAAAGCGTCTCGAGAACTTAATGTTAAATGCAGGAATCGCTTCGTGGAATTACGCAACAAATAAGCAGAAAAATCCCGATTCTGATAACACACCTGTACTAGCCTCTCAAAGGGTTGTTTGAAATCATTGTTCTTCAAATGGCAAACAAAGGGTTGAGTGTAAAGTTGAGTTTGTAGTGATCGATTGTTGTTGGTTTGGCTCATTAATGTTTGCTTTTCAATTCATTCTTGGCGTATTTACGCTACATGAAGATATTTATGTCTGTTTCGAAAGATGTACCTATAGTTAAAGCTGAGGGATCTTTAATAAAAACTTGTCTCTCAAATGTTTCTTTGGAATCATTGTTCTTTAAATAACAAACAGTCAAGGGGTAAAGTGCACAGTGCAGTTTACAGTGATCGGTTGTTGTTGTTAGGGCTCATTAATGCCCACTTTTCAATTCTCTCCCGCCAAATGAAGATATTTCTGTCTGTTTCCATTGTGAAATTCGAAAGTTGCTCCTTTAGCTATTCTTAAATGATACAGAACTAACTTTTAAGGATCATTAATATATTCTCGCCTCGTAAAGGTTTGTTTGGTATCATTGTTCTTCAAGAGACAAACAGGCAAAGGTTAAGGATTGCAGTTTAGTTTATAGTAGTTAGGTGTTGTTGCTAGGTCTCATTAATTTCTAACTTTCAATTCACTGCTGCCAAATGAAGATATTTCTGTGGATTTAAGTATGAAATATGAAAGTTGTTTCTTTAGCTGTTGCTGAATGATGCAGCACTAATGTTTTTAAGGATCATTCACTAATTTTTACTTGTTTAAAACTCTATTAAAAGCACTTAGAAAGCAATATTTTTATTGTAACATAATGCTTTAGTTAGCTAACTCCATCTTTATATTATACAATCTTATTTAACTTGACTTGTTTCATTTTTGTAAAGATGCAGTTGTGTCATCGATTTTTCACTCACTTCCTGATATGCTAGAATTTTGAAATTTCGTACACTTCCATGTTCTTGATGACGAAACACAATTTTAATATTTTCAGAATATAATTATCAGCTAATCTGTTAATTTTGTTAAATTTCGGTTCCACACGAGTACGCCATCTAGTCATGAGTCTGGGAAAAAAATTACTTTCGGGTTTCCATAACATTTATTATAATGAATTATAAAATGAAGACTTGGGTAAAATGATTGAAATTAAAAGAAAATCGTCTTTTGTACTCTTATGAAAGAGTAAAAACTGCTTTTATCAAACGGATTCTCTATTTTGTGTTGTTTACAGAAAATTATCTTATGACCTTTTCTTCCCTCGCAGTCAAAACGAAGTACTTGGAGCGAATTTAAACATCGAACAACTCATTGGGAAAAAACATTTACCACATATACAATGTGATATTTGGAACTAACAGATAATTTTACAAATATAAATATTCTATTTCCAGAGTATTATTAAAATCCATTTTTAAGAAAGAAATTAAATAAACAAATCGTTTCGCCATAAAAGAAATTAATAAAAAATAGTTTGGCACCAATATATTTCTTAAGGCAATAAAAATGGAATGGCAACGCCATGTTTGTCTCTATCGAATGTTGCCTAGCAACGCAGAAGAATAAATACTGTTTTTTAAAAAGAAGAATTCGATTTCAGTGAATGTAGTGTGTGTAGTTGTGTAAATATTTTATGTTGTAAAAAATGTCTGCTCTCTTTGGAAATCGTGAATAAATACGTTGTTTTTATAAAGAAGGCTCATCATGCATCATCCAATACAGTACAACACTTTCCAATATACTTTTGCTTAAGGAGATCTATTTTAGAAGCTTAATTATATAATGCAAACTACCTGGAACCGCATATTTACGGATCCTACTATTGTTGAGGTTGCTTTTCATTGGCTCTCAGAGTCACGTGACATGTCATCCTTCATTATGGCGTTAAGCGCTTTAGCTTGAGTTCTGTGGCAGAGAATAAAAGTTGTTGAGTATCGTAGACCCTCGATTAGTGAGAAAAGAGATTGCTACATCAAAACTTTCAAAATGAAAGCTTTACAAAGATGACGAGTACATTAAAAATAAAAAGATTAATTTTAACCATGATGCGATTACAGCAGACAAAATAATAATTTAAAATCCTGCGTTAGAGCGGTGCTATGATATCATTAAGAAGATCGCCAAGTCACGTGACGCCGAGAGCCAATGAAAAGCGACATTAGTCGCTACGATAGTAGGATCCGTAAATATGCCCTGGAACCTCGGGATTAAGCGATTTTTTTGGGGGGCCGGTTTGTGTGCAGCATCTGGAAACTACTACACTGCAGCATGTGTGGGAACACGCGAGTCGGCTAGAAATGTTGACAATCCTTGAACTTGAGGTGTACTTGCAATTGTTGAGGAAGGCAGCGTCCCTAAGGTCAATCAACCAGGTGTATTTCCTGGTGTTCCACACCGAGATACGTTATTTGAAATCAGAAACTGTTATTCATTAATGGAATGTACCTAAGTTTATTTTTCTGAATTCCCAAACCCAGAAAAAATAATCACTTAGGCAGAGAAGAAATAATAATAAATTGTACTTATCTGTCTTATAAATGGATGCTAAATTATTTTAACAAAAGATTTCAATATAAAAAATCACGCGTTGCATGTTAAATTTT
This sequence comes from Araneus ventricosus, assembly GCA_013235015.1. NCBI lineage: Eukaryota > Metazoa > Arthropoda > Arachnida > Araneae > Araneidae > Araneus > Araneus ventricosus. The sequence goes on along the minus strand of BGPR01002268.1, from coordinate 22,386 downwards.
TCGGAATAATTCGATCGCGAATAACGTTGAACTCATTCCTTTTTATCTTATTATGAGAGTTTTGATTTGCTTTATTTCAAGCATGATAAATAATTTCCTCTGATGGAAAGGATGATTCACAAATTGATATGCTGATTTTTATTTTTTCATCGAGAAATAACACTCATGAAACGATAAGTCTTTTATGTTTCCTGGGGGCCACACTCTATATTTGTTCCCGGAGCTTCAAAATCCAAAGGACGCCGTTGGTCAAGCGAACTGTTGAAGACAAATCATCGTTATTGTGTAAAATTCCCATCTGTAAGTGTAATTTTACGTCGAGCTGGAAGTATCAGCGATAAGCGATATTACATGCAGTGTATGATATTGCTTACTTTTCACATCCATTGAAATGAAGTAATAATGTAGCGATAATGATAAGGAATAATAATGTGATGATCAAAATCTTGAAAAATGCTAAATCATTGAAGAAAAGATAGATCTAACCTGGAATAGCCTTTCTTTTATCACGATTTGTTATTAGTTGTCTCCACTGGTTTCAAATTTTCATTCGATTTCATGGCATTTTGAAATTTCCTCCGAGTCTGTGTTGTATCGTTCAATTTGACTCATGATATTTTAAGGGACCGTCAACAAACCAAAGACTGTTCAACTTTTTGATTTCCATCTGCATTCAAGCCATGAGGCCAACATCGTAGCATGCCACTCTCTTTCAGAAATTAATTTGGCAAGACTGAAAAGTAATGGCCATTGTTTATTTACCAGAGATATGCAGTAAACGCGTCGTGTATCCGGACCTCTGTAACGTTGTCGTGTCGTTTCAATAAATTCTCATACAAATCAAAGACCGACCAACTTTTGATTTCCATCTGCATCCAAGCCATGCGGCTAACTTTAATTTGGCATGGCCCCACCAAATAGCGCAAATATTTTCCATTTAGGTTTATTTACCTGGAAGAAGCAGCAAACTCGTCATGTATCAGTAACGTTGTTGATGTTTCAATGGAACACCCAACAAACCAAAAGCTAACCACCCTTTTGCTTTTCATGTGCCATACGGCCAACTTCATAGCATGCCACTCTCTTTCAGACATTAATTTGTCAAGACCGCGAAATAATGGCCCCACCAAATGAAGACATCGGTCAAATTGTCCTGCCGTTTCAATGGACCGTCATACAAACGAAAGACCGACCGACCTTTTGATTTCCATGTGGATCTAAGTCACGCCGCCAACATCGTAGTATGCCGCGCTCTTTCAGACTTTAATTTGGCAATACCAAAAAGTAATGGCCCCAACAAAATGGCGTAAATATTTTCCATTCCGGTTTATTTACCGGGGAGAACGCGGTAAACCAAAACAACTCTGGTGGCCCTGCTCGCACGCGGCCGACACAACTCACCGCACGCGGATAGGTCGGAGCGGAGAGCAAAAACAGCGTGGTGGCGCAATCGTCATCCTCTTCTCGGAAGGAAGCATGGCCGGATGCCAGTGGTGGTGGCAACCAGGTGGGGGATCTAAATATAGCGTTGAATGGGAGTTTCAACAGCTGATTCTCGTGCCGAAGGTAGGGATTGTTTGGGTTGCAGGTTAAGAAAAGGGTTCATGCACACCTGGGGATTGCAGAACAATGATCCTGGGTGCATTCCATGTTCCGACTGGGAATGCCCCATCAGAGGGGAACTTTATTTATCCGGGTACATTAACCGGAAAAGGTCTTTGACTCTTCCCATATTGTGATGCAACAAGAGGGGTAATCTATTATGTAATGGTACATACTATCTCTGCTATGGAAAAGAATCAAACTGAAATGCAATTTAGTTATGTGCCAGTGTTTTCTATGCTATGGACATATTTTAACTTGGTGAGATTGCGCTAATGTTTGTGGTACCTTTTTACGCAATAAAACCAGAGTGAGTTCTCTCCCTTCGACTTTCTCGCATGCTTTTACACTATGACGAATATTGTGTTAAGTTTCGTTGTATAGTGAAGAGAAATTCCTTTGAAACTCCAAGTCAATTTTTTTTACGTTTACATAACTTTCTCTTTGTATACTTTCTATAAAGGGAAATAAGATAGTGTTATATTCACAAGGTACATTGTATAGCAAAATAAGGGAAAATGCTTTGGCACTGTTCTTAATGCATTGACCTGTGACTGAACATCTCTAATGGAATAACTTTTGTATTCCGCTATGTACTATATTTTTATATGTATTCATATATTTGTAATACAGTATGCCATTCGATTATTATATATATTATGTGGTAAAATTCTTAACTTTGCAAAGGGTATCATTTAAGAAATCGATTTTACTCAGAATAACGAGTCTTCCCAGTAACCCTCTGCATATCTTCAGAAAATGGCATTCATTTGTCATTGCAAGACTAAACGCTGCTTAGAAATAATGAATTTTTGTCTGATTATCCGTCTCGCTTGTTTCTCTCTTTCAGTACTTAAACCCAAGATTTCATAACTCTCCATCTCACTTTCCTTTCTATCTCTTTCAGCTCTTAAACACAAGCCGCCATGCCGTCTATCGCCTGCCTGCAGACTCTGCAGAGGGAGCTGGCTGACAGCATCATCCGCTGTGCCCCCCTCGACGACATCCGCATCCTCCTTGCCTGCGGGGCCAAGGTCAACGAACCCGTCACTCAGGGCCTGCGACCCATCCACTACGCCGCCTTCCAGCAGTACTTCGAAGCCTTGAACCTCCTCCTGGTCAGAGGGTGCGACCCCAACGCCATGGACGAAATCGGCTTCACGGCCCTGCATCTGTGTGCCGAGCGTGGCTACATAGATCTGGTTCTTCTGCTGCTGGAGCACAAGGCTAAAGTATCCTTCACGGAGCTCAACCTGCACGACAAAGCCCTGGGCAACCCTCCCCGAGCCACCATCGCCGACGAACCCTTGAGATTGGCTATCAAGAATGGCCACTATGAAGTGGCCGAGATTCTGCTGAAAAGTGGCGCCGACCCCAATGCCAGATATTTCCTTGGCGCCGAAATCAATCTCATCAGCCCCCTGAATACAAGATTCCTGGAACTGTTGCTGAGGCACGGCGCCAATCCTAACTCCAGGGACAGGACCGGACTGACCCCTCTGATGAAGGCTTGCAGGCATCCCGATGGCCTGGAGTCATCCCAGATACTCATCAAGTACGGAGCCAATGTCAATGACATGACTCCGGAAAGGCACGACAATAGGACCGTCTTGCACTATGCAGTCCTCAGTGGAAATATGAACACAGTAAAGCTGCTGTTGAAACATGGAGCGGTTGTGAAATTTGGTCCCGACTACCTTAAGCCGAGTCCACTAGATTTTGCCATTCTAAGAGGAAATCCGGAAATGGTCAAATTGCTAATCGATTCAGGAGCCGATGTCAATTTAGGATCGCCTATCATAGGATGTCCACTTCATATAGCCCTGTCCGAAAAGGTAGACAACAAAGTAAGTAAACACAGTTGTTTCGTTAGTACACAGCATAAGATGAATTCTGTATTAATATTAGATATTCATTATGCACATATATTGCATACATTTGGCTTCTTTTCACTTATGTTTTGAACTTTTCATCAATGTTTTACTTTACTGAATAGTTCCACAATTGCAATTATTCATTGTTTTTATAATCTAGTTAATTAAAAGAGGATTAATATGCTGGATTTATTGTGATGAAAGTTATTCCATTTTCCTTCAGCCGGAGCTGCCGTTTATTTCAAATCTCTATTTACATTAAACCAGTTTGACGTTACTAATCAATGTTTTTCAACGTCTCTTTGAAACTCTTTTAATTTTTCCTTTTAGCTAATGAAATAATATACTACGTTTGTATGCCATTGTGGCATTACGAATTACGTTTGTAAAAAATTACAAAGGAAGCGGAATGTTTATGTGTAGTTCAAGCATGTAATCTACCTATCTGAATTTACCGTAGCTGTAAGTCAGCTGAATCTTCGACAGACTAAACCCTTATGCTTCACTCTGCTTTATGCTATTGACTAAAAGAACATTTAGTGCGAAAGGGCAAGTAATAGTTTTCAGGTGGGTTTTTGTTTCGGGGTGAAGGGAAGACATGGGAGCGAGGAGTGACTCCTATGCCTGGAAACATCCTTACATATTTTTTACTGTCAAGGGCGAATCGGGATGTTCAGATTTTAGGTTCCCGGTGAATTCATACAATATTAAAAGAGACATATTCTGTAAACTCTCTTGATGACGCCAAACGACAAGGGGAATGACTTCTTGGGACCGATTTTTTAGGAAGCAGATTTCAGTTCGATGGATGACTTGTCTTTTTTTATACTAGTTATCAGTTTGGATTACAGTGCTTTTGGATTGCCAGAGGTGATAATTCAGTACTCTCAGCTTGTGAACATATAGATGTAGGTGGCGTCTGCAGCCTAACATTTTGGAACGGTCGTAAGATTGAGAAAGGTTGTCAATCTTGTGGCAATCGAATCTACATTCTGGCTTTATTTTCGAGGAATTACAGATGAATGATCCGTTTCATCTGTACTTTCAAAAGTAGTTTTGATGAAAGAATTTTATTAAGTTTGCAAAGATCTACCTACTATTATCCTACTCTGTAATCCAGATCTAACTATTGAAAGTGAGAATAAAAGACCTGGTGTTTATAATTGTTAATTTATTTTACCCTCACTGGTTGTTCAACCTACCCGAAAGGATGTAAGGTGCACGAAGACCGTTGTGGAAAATTTGCAAAATTTAAATAGCGACAGAATTTTAAAACGTAAAATGGAATCCGGAATGCAACGCAATAAACAGTAAAGAATAACCATAAAAGGAGAACCTACCTTAACCATGTTGTTCCCTAAAAATCGAAACCGTATTTGATCCCTCAGATTCTGTGATTTGGTTGCAAATTATTGAGCAGCCACCTTTATTTTTTTAGAAACATTCATAAATCATTTTTATTAGCGCAAAATGCTCTACAATATTTACACAAATGTCTTAATTAAAATGAAAATCGGATGTGTGTCTACATTCAGAAACGCATGGTCGGCGTCACCTTTGACACCGCCTAAGCATAATGAATTAGAAGAAATATTAAAACGTTTTAAGTTACCATATCCTGTAATAAAATGAACTAAATAGCTATTTAGGAACAAGCCGCAAGCCTTCTTCCAGCTTCCGAGTCCTACCAATTAACGCCTTAACTATGTAGTTTTCTTTACTATTTAATTAGATCGCACCCTCTGTTTGGGAAAGTGTCGTATTTATTCAAATAAGAATTCATGGGATCACTTACGATTTCCATAGATTCTGTGTCATTTTCGTACCGAATTTTAAATATCAATGATATAATTTATCTTATTTTTTGGAATATATGATTAATCTATTCACGAGCGACTTCTGGGCACACCACATTTAAGACTGTCAAGGTCCCAATTATTCAATAGATTTTTTTTACTTTTTAAAGAAAAGAGTAAGAAGCAAGAATTTTAAAATAACTGCCAATACCTGTCGCTAATTTTACAAAATGATCCATCGTTTCATTTCATTGGTTGTCTACTGATATTTATGGTGTTTTAAAGATGACCTGTTCTCTTCTTTTAGATCGACATTATCAAGCTTCTGCTGGAGCGCGGGGCTGACCCGAACGCCGTGTCCGTGTGTGACGACGCCCCACTCATCAAACCACCCATCGGCGAGTACTTCAACTCCTGCGACAACCCGACGGTGGAGATTGTCCGGCTAATGCTCTACTACGGGGCGAAGGTTGTCCTCAAGTCTCAAATCCACCACCCTCTGGGTATCCTCAAGTCCGTCCACAGGTTGCACCCGGAGACGCACGAGGATGTGCTCGATGTGCTGCTCGACGCTGCGGAATCCTTCAGTGCGGCCTCCATCAACAGGTGAGTGTGCTTTCACATTGCATAAGAGCAGAAGCAATCGCAGTGCTATGTTCCCTGATAGCCGTGCCGGTTGTTCAAAAATCTAAGAGTTGCGCACCTTCAATGCATAAGGCGTCAAAGGGAAGACTGCGATTGTTTTCAGATTTTCACAGTGATCGATTGTTGGAAGTCATGGGGGAAAATCTTCCTTTGAATTTATAGGACGCGTTTAAATGAAAGTGAGGCTGTGGTTTTAACCGTATTATTCTACTTGGTGAACAACTTTTTTTATGTAGATAGCTGTATATTTGTTTTGTCCTTTGTGTTTCACTCATCGACACGTCACCACTAAGCTCTTTATACCACATTTCTACTGACATGCACACCCATCTGCGAGAGATATCTCAAAGTTCCGCTAAGCCGCTTTAACCACTGTCTTACTTTCATTTGGGTGCGCCCGATAGAGTTCGGCCACGTGGCCACTGGATTCCGAATAATCCTTTCCGAGATGATTTTAGCATTTTAAGTGCCAAATCTGTTTTGTCATCCTTTTAGTTCAGTTCGTTGCAATCATTATGTCCGATTTTATCGATATGCTGGCGACCAATCAGTTACTGACGCTGCCTGAACGAAATGAGTATTACCAGTCACCGGTGACTGACGCGAATCATACTGTTTGTCACAGATAGCTGACGCGGCCTGAAAGAAAAGTATTCTGTCAGTCATTGGTGACTGACAGGGAGTTGAACAACTAAACTAAACAACTTAGGCATGTAGGACATGTTTGATGCGCCTTTACTTTTGATTCTAACTGACTGACCGTGTGTGACTTTTTCAATTCCTACTATTAGTTCACATTCTCCCTATATATATTTATATATATATATCTTGTTCAAATTTTGCAATCGATTGTAAACTAACTTCCCGATGAGCTGGAGACTTGAAACTTTAAACATAGCTCAGAACTAGATGACAATGCAATATTAATTCGCTGTCTTGTCTGTCATTTCATATTTTGCATGACGCATGCCATGCGCAGTACGTTTTTCATTATATATCGAAAACTATTAACATTACAGACTTGGTTCTTGGATATATGGATGGCCCATGGAAGCATCGAAGCACCTCCATATTTCAGCCATATCTCTGCGCATGCGCAGTACATTTTTCATTATATCTCGAATCACCTAAGTAGGAATTGACTTTAATTTTTTTTTTATATTACTTGTTATGGTTGCAGGTCGCTGTTACTGACAGACCCGCAGCGCTCCCTCCTCCTTCAGCACGCCCTGACACCACTCTCGCTCAAGCACATTCTCAGGCTGTTCATCCGAAACACGTTCGGGGTCGGCCCGACCGTCATCAAGCGCATCCAGTGCCTTCCTCTGCCCTGGCTCGTCAAGATGTACCTCCTCTACGAGATATAGCACCTCCTCTACGCTACCTTTGGTTCAAATTGGACTCTTCGCGAAGAGTTTTGTTGAAGCGTTCCGCCTGCGAGATCAGGCGATGGCTGAACGATGGTTGGATTGCTTTGAGCCAAGGCCACACACTAGGGACAGAATATTGACGGTGCATTTACCTGATCGTATAATTTGCTTTTAAATGCAGTGCCATTGCAAAAGAATACTCCAACTCTGAAAGTCAGTATTTACGAAGCAAAACATGAATACTACCTGGTTGATTTGTCACTTAAAAAATAACATTATAAAGTTGTACTCCCTCCGACCACCTTTAGTTTCACGATTTGCCATTTTTTTGTCCAAAGTTTGTAGTCTTTATCTATGATTCTTAAAAAACAACAAAGGTGATGTTTATTTATTTCGATATGTTTGAAAAATACAAAACTGAACTCATTAGTCTTGTGTTGCCTATTAAGCCTAATAATTAAATGTACCGGTGCTTCTTCGTGCCAGACACCTGATTTGCTTTTCTGAGTCAATTCGAGTTTAATAAACTTCCATCTTAGTTCATTAGAATGTCCCTTAACTGATCAGAAAATGTTTTAATTAAAGATTACACCAGTAACGTTAAAGGAATTGTCGTTACCTGTGAAAAAAACTTCTCCTTTTTGAGCAACAAATATAATGAAATATGGCTACTTAGTTTTTCAATTTCAAAATGTGACATTTACCTATACATACGTTAAAAGATGCATGGCCAAATATCTTAATAGAGTTTTTCCAAATTTGACTTTGTCCTTTTCTTAATTTGGAGAAAAATGGCAAATCGGATAACTAAAGTTGGGCGGAGGGAGCAAATACCATACCTTCTCGTATTACACTAGTTATGAATGCGCCATTCTCGCGTAGTAATTAAGATCACCAAAAGAAACTAGACGAAGTTTTGAAAATAATACCAAAACTTTGTGTTGCTAGAAAATCAGTTTTTTCTACGAAAAATTCACGCCTCTATGATGAACTTAATATTAAATATGTCATTACCCTTTTTGTTTAAGATTTCACTATTGATGTTTTATATTAACGTAGGTGAAATGCGTTGAAGTTAACATTTTAAATTCGCGGGAGATTTCTCACTTTTATGCGCAACGATTAAGAGGTGCTATTGCTTCTATAAAACAACCATTTAATTTACAAATTTAGAACTAGCATAGTTTTAAAGCAACTCACTGAGCTATTTATATTTAAGTAAAAATTGCCGGCTCGAGCTGAAATAACATTGAGGCACTGCCGGTAAATTGGCAAAATTGCTAGTGATATCTCTCGAGCCATCGCAATGCTTTGAATGCAGTATTTTAAATCTTTAAAAGGTTTTCCTAATTTCAGAAGGGTAAATGTATCGGATATGCTTGAAAGGTGGCCTTGGTTTTACAATTAATGTGTGGTTAAGGTAGTTTTGAAGGCTGGGAATGATACAGAAATAATCATTCCCTGATATAATCAAACTTGCTTGTGGTTTTTCATCTAGTCTCCCGATGTTCTCATGCATTTCTTTTCTAGTTTTATACTGCCCTTTGTTTGGAAGAAATGATTCTGTTTGTGATCTTTTATTGCACCTTGTCCTTGTTGTTCAGAATGTGCATGATGTCTCTTCGGTTGTTTTCCTTCCGACTGAAATTCGCCAACAATTTGGTCAGACTTGAAAATACAGTACGGTTCTGTCGCCAAGTTTGTGATATTTTGGCCAACCATTTAATCTTAACTCTCGAAATTTCGTATTAGATTTAAAACGATTATCGGTTGAAAAAAAACATGTTTGGCGGCAGTTCCGTGTTGCTCGTCAAAAGTTAGTTTAAATACCGAAGATCATTAATGTACAAGAGTTTAAGACTTTATTTATGAAAAATTTCTAATTAAATTTATTATATTGCTAAATTACAGAATTCTGTTAAATTAGTTTGATTAAATTGTCTTATAATGCGTTACATATCATATTTTATTCTTTTATATACGTGATAGCTATTTAGATGTTCTTTGAAGTGAATATTGTACAACAATTAAGGGATTTTATTTTATTCCATATTGTGCATTACAAAATTTGAATTAAATTTGAAACACTGTGTGACCTGAACCTGTAAACAGATACTGGCCAGTGAATTAGAAATCCATGCAAATGTAGCCAAACGAAGAAATTACGCCAAATCAGGCAAATCGTACCAAGGTTCTGGTTGTTGTATCATGGTGTGTGACATGCTCCGATGGCTTGGCATTTGGGTTTTAGTCCCCCGATTATGATTAGTCCCTTGCTGTTTCTGGAATGTAGGGTGTCATACAAGAACTACATGAGCATTCTTGCCGATTCAAGGCCATCCTGCCATGTCCTTGGATGATAATGACACTATCTACACAGGTTCATCAGTGGTTCCTTGGGCGTGAGTATCCGAGTTCCAACATCTACCTTCACCACCACAAAGTCCAGATATGAACCCTACAGAGAACGTTTAGAAAGTGGAAATAGACATCTGCCAGCAATCTTCTGTGCCATCAAATTTAAAGGCTCTTAAGCTTTGTTTGTACAACTCTAGGTGTCTCTGGACGTAAATGAAATCCAGAGTAACTTGGCTTGCTAAACTGAATACTGCTCTAATTCGGGCAAAAGAGATCTAGTCAAATATTGGATTAGGATTCTAAATTTATTGGCCAGTTTACCTGTATATTTTGCCTGTTTAATTAGTTTGTTGAAAGTAACGCTGTATGAATTTTCAATTTCTTATAATTCTGTTAATTTCCCCCTCACAAACACATACAAAACCGAGAAAGCAGGCACTTGCATATTCAGAATGCAGTAAAGTAAGCGCACGTTCTTTGTGCATAAATCTACTCCATTTTTATGTACATAGTACAGATTTTTTGTATATTCGATATGTGATGTGTTTGTTAATTTTCATTTTTACTATTTTGGTTATTTAGTAATAAACGAAAATATGAATACTAGGCATGACTTCTTTATTTTACACGAAAACATATCATACAAGAGTGCTTAAAACAAAACTGCATATGAAACATATTCACAGAAAAGATTATACAAAAAGGAAATATAGAAAGACTAAAATTTCAAAGATCTTGATGGTAAAAACTCAGTTTTTCCTCCTTTAAAAATTAGAATTTAAAATTCTTTTTCTAAAATCCACTTTCTTTTAGTATCGCGATTTTTCAGGTCTTCAGTGGCGATTTCTTAATATAAAAATTAAAGAAGTGAAGTTGATGTCAAGGCAGTCCCCATCTGCATCAGAGAGGAAACTAACCTCTTGTGAAATACGGATTAACCGTTGGGATCGCCAAAAGCAAAAAGACATTAAATAATTCTGTGGCACTGTCACCTGATGAATCAGTATGACAGTACACTCTTAGCGAGTTGAACGTTAGCGAAAGAAAATAGTTTGATTCTTGCTGAGACTTCCACAATTCTAATCGGTGAAGTTTTGGCTTCAGAAAATCTTTACCCTTTATCATCTTTTCTTTTGGTAATAATTTCTAATATATTTAAGAGGCAAGATGAAAGTTTTACTAAAATTATGATATAGTTGAACTGCGAACAATCAATACACATTTGCAGCCAATATTCGTGATGGCCAACTTGCAACAGTTTTATGGCTTTCAAAATCCTACGAAGCATCAACTCCTGAATATGTAGGCAACAAGAAAAAGGAGATGAAACAAAGTACAAAGTTTTCTTAAATGCGAACTTATATACAGATATGATCACTTCAAAACACGCTCGAACACTTTCATCAGCAAGAACAGTTTCTCCATGTTCTAAAATTCTGTGTCGGCTTGTTCGTATTTTTTTTATGTTTCTTCGTCCAACAAACTGACGAAGTCGGAACCACCTGTTGATGAATCGCGACTTTTCACAGAGGTAGCAGTAAATGTAAGCAGTTCATTTCGGATGTCTCAGTCGTTCCACCCCAACCACACATGGCAGAGGAGAAGGTACGCAGTCGACACTGCGGTTGTGAGGATCATAACTGGGAAACCGACCCTGGAATGAAAAAGAGTCAGTGAGTAGGAGGTTGCCTTCTTTGGAACACCTAGGCATTTTTTTAAATGTACAGTTATAGAAGAGTAATTTTGTGAAGTAGAATTTTTTTGTTAAGTGTTTACATCCTCAAAATAATGCAATTAACTTTTAATGAGATAAACTTTAAATTAGTACCCAGATAGCAGTTTTAGTTTGCAGCAAAGATGCAGCGATCTTTCTCTGCAAATCTGCAAGCTTGCAACAAATTTGACACGACAAGAGTGCAAGCTTCAAACGAGTTTACGCAATTGAGTCAGTCACCACGCGTCAAACTTGTCACAAGCTTGCCGCATCAAACTCATTGCAAACTATAGCAAAAACAGAGTACGAACACAACCTCGGATTCGAAACCACGCCAACTCTCTTTCTAAACCTGTCGTCCTAAGCATTCAGCCAGCTATACTCTGAGAGAAGATAGATTGCGCTAATAGATCGCGCGTACGATTTATTTTAAACTGTTTTCTTGATTTCATTAATTTTTTAAATTTTGTGTTGAGAATATGATTTGAAGTCAAAGAGGGAGAGAGAGAGAGCGATTTTCGCTAATAACTATGTTGTTGCTAGTAGAATAAATTATGAAATTCGAGTTCAGAAGTAATTACTTTTAAAATAGGACAAAATGCAAGTTATTTTTCAACAAACATTAACTGTTTTTTAGGTTTAATTTTGTTCATAAACGTTCAAATTTCAACATTAAGAAAAAGGCGATATAGATTTCTTTAGATAGTTTCGAGTTCTATATTTAGTAAAAAGATGGAAAATGTTTCAAAATTTTTTTTATAAAAAAAGTTACGTTTTTTTTACAAATTATCATTGATTTATTGAATTGATAAAAAGAAGGACGGTCTAGGAGATGCTATTAAAAATCGGATATTTTTTAAAACAGATGCAAACCGATGGCATCTTCACAGCAAACTTGTTTTGCAAGTGGGTTGGTCGATTATGCTTTGTTACTTTGCAGGAAGTTTGCCACATCAAGTTTGTTAGGACAAGCTAATATCAAGAAAAATCAAACTTGCTGCAAGTGTACGTGCTATCTGGGTAAAACCAGCGGGAGTGGTCTCCCCTAAACTTTCTCGTATACTTTCAAATAAAGGCGTCAACCCCAAGCCCCCACCGCATAAAAATTGCGGACCTATGAGAAGGTCCGAACGCCACGAGAAATCCGATTATTGCCTCAGAGACAGTGGGAACATGTAAAAACAATAAAACAAACGAAAATAAAATACGCTAAGCGGGAGAAGAAGAACCCAAAACGGAAGAAAAAGCGCCAAGCGGGTGTTATTACGCAAAACATGAAACAATACGGAACTAGAAGCCGGGGCTGCATTAGATAAACCAGTACACATGCGCGTGGCGAATCGAGTTTGAAAAATTGAATTCGCAATTTGAACGTCTTTTTTTAACCGATTGACACGAAAATTGGTCACAAATCTACAGTTAAGATTAGAAGGCCGCATACAAAATTTCATTTATCTTACTAATTTTGTTAAGAAGTTATTAAGTTCAAAAGTATGCGATTATACAGACCGACAGACAGTCACCGTTTGAAGGATTGGGCCCAAAATTTGATACGGACCTACATTCATAATGATAAAACTGTACCAAATTTTATCCATATAACTATTTAAGTTTTTGAGTTATCGTGTTCACATGAAAGTGGACAGACAGACTTCCCGTGGACGGATTTTGTCCAAAATTTGACAGAAACCTACAAATGATGCGTCAAGATCACGTACCAAATTTCATCCCTGTAGCTCGAACAGTTTTCGAGTTATCGTGTTCACAGACAGAATTCTAAAGTTGTGTTTTTCGGACTCGGGGAGATCTAAAAAGGTAGAGATTCGTCAAAATATCGAATTCAAATTTTTTGACGATTACAATACTTTCTAAAAGGCATATTAAAATTGTGCCAAGGGCCGATTCGGATATAACAAAATTGAGCAGATTTGATAAAGCTCAGAAATTAAGTAAAAATACATCCGACATATATACAGAACTTCAATTCATGAAATTAAGTTTAACGAACATTAACTACGCAAAACTGTAACATTTGCATAAAATGAAAACCATAAATTAGGTATAAAAGTTCATTACGTATATACTATACATACATATTAAAATTACCTATGAACAATGAGATATGTTTGTAACTTACTTTAGTAGCTAAAACTGACCTCCTTCGGCTGGGAAAGGACAAGCCAAGGCTGCTTGTTCGAAGGGTCTCCCCATTTTGGTGGGGTTTTTTTACACATATTCGATTCGGATAGTTAGAGATTCGTGTTATTTGGCTTCGGATAGTTGGAATTCTACTGGATATTTTCCTTTCTTGTGTTAAATGTTTTATTTATTTACTGGAGGCCCCACTTCATTATTATGTCCAGGGCCTCAAAATCTAAAGGGTGGCGCTGATTGCAGCAATGAGGTACATGCTTTGAAGAAAAACTGGACATTCAATGATCCGATTGAATATTCAGGAGCTCGCCTGAAAATTCAATGATCCAATTGAATTATTCAGGAGCTCGCCTGAAAATTCAATGATCCGATTGAATTATTCAGGAACTCGCCTGAAAATTCAATGATCCGATTGCATTATTCAGGAACTCGCCTGAAAATTCAATGATCCGATTGAATTATTCAGGAACTCACCTGAAAATTCAATGATCCGATTGAACTATTCAGGAACTCACCTGAAAAAATCGTAAAAAGAAAACCTGTAGCCGTGTTGCTCCGATATTCCAGCCGTCACAACATTCGCCGACGCTCCGATCAGAGTTCCATTACCTAGAGCGGGAAAAATATGATTAACTGCTTGCATTTATTTATTATTCGTACGAAGATAAATTTAATAAGACAGATTTAAAAACACACTTTGATTACTGTACTATAAAATTATAACTTTATTTTAATTATTTGCTACTTGTTAGTTTTTAATTCATTATTATAAATAGTATGTATTACTCTTGAAATAAGTTTTTCACAAATTCACTACTAGGGAACTCCACTGGTATGGAATTAAAATTTAACTGAAGCAAATCGATTAACTGATAATTAAATTCTGAAAATATGAAAATAGTGAAATGTCAACGAGAATAAGCAAGTGTACAAAATTTCGGAACTCTATCACTTGGGGAAGCGAGTGAAAAACCGATAAAATCTAACTTTATAAACATGAAACAAGTCGAGTTAAATAAAAGTGTATAATATGAAAATCGAGTTGGCAAAATACAGGGTTAGCCTAAATGATTCATCGGGTTTCAAAGGACTGTTTATTTACAAGTATACGATGTACAAAGACGGGTGATACATGAAAAGATACATACACTCACCAAGTTACTGGTACATACTACAAATGACCAGGTGCCGATTTTCCGTATTTGCGTAGGAATGCACGCTGAACGCTCGTAACCGAAGAACACTTCGTATATTACAACACAAAAACTCTTCTGCTTTGCCACCATCTTGCACAGTGCCGCTACAGACCTGCCATCTAGCGAGCCACGAGAAGGACTTTTAAACTTGAGGAGAGTATTGTTACAAACATGGAAAGGTTATGGTTGGGAACTTATGGAACTTTTGGGGTCTTATGGTTGGGAAGAGAGTTTTACAGGGATGAGTATAGGATGGCTAGCAGCAGCCACGTCTGGTTCCCCGACCTTGGCGACAAATTTGGCGGCTTTGGCGACGAAATATGGGGTCTCAAAGGTGCTGGAATCTTCTCGATATTTCCATTAGGAGAGAAGATACGCTTGAATGTACTAGATAATTCCATGTGACGTCACGGCCTGCCGGGTAAAACTATATAAGGAGAGCGCTTAGATGACGGAGGGGTTGATCGACTGGGATCGTCTTGGAGCGTGAACGTTTTTGGAGTTTGTCCGTAGCGCGAGCTAGAAAGCTGGGCGCTATTGAAAGTGCAGTTATTGTCTATTAGTTATTTGTTGACTGTTTGTGTTGTTAGATAACAAAGTGCTGAACTGTTATTACCCGTGGCTTGTTGTGTGTTTACATTGGTAATCTATGCAAGAACTATTGTTTCCTGTACCTGTGCTACGTGTTTTCCTGCATATTTGTAAATAAACCTTCATTTCCATTATCCTACGTGTTGGTCTGTTTACACCCACAGCAAGACTTTTGCAACAGTATGTATCTTGTCATGTATCACCCGTCTTTGTAGGTCGTATACCCCTCAATACACAGCGTTTTGAAACCCGATGAATCATGTAGGCTAACACTGTATATTAAAATAAAAACCTTTCGGTACGAAGATTTTTAATACAGTTGTGAACATCTGAGAATTAATGAATGATCCTTAAACATGTGCTCTGCGTCATTTCAGAAATAGCTAAAGGAACATCGTTCGAATTTTATACTGAAATAGACAGAAATATCTTCGTTTGGCAACATTGAATTGAAAAGTAGAAGTTAATGAGCCCTAGCAAAAAATTAAAAGTACAATGAAACCTCGCATAACGAGCATAATTCGTTCCAGAAGTTTACTCGTTATGCGAAACAATTTTTCTCATAGAAATCAATGCAAAATACCATAATGTATTCTATACCGGAAAAAAATACTCACAATTTTAAGTGTTACGTTTATTTAAAGAAAAAGATAGATCGTTACGGAGCCTGCATCATTTTCATATCATCTTTTATGCAGAATCAACCGGCATGGAATTCTGATAGGATTTTCAGAATACGTCACTCAACTCATTACGTCACATAATTTGTGACGTAGCGTTTCAACTGTAAATGCACGGCCGAAAAATAGTTTTTAAAACACCATGGCTGGAAAAAAATGAAAATAACCCAAAGTCATTCGTTCCATTGAAAATGTTTATTACTAGAAAATAGAAATCAAAACAAAAGATATCATTAGATTAACAGTTAAAACAGGTTACAGTTAAAAGTGCACGCACCAGTACTAAACGCCTAGTTTGTTAAGAATTTAGAGCAAAATAAAAGCGCCGTGGATATGACAGTAGCAGGCGCGAAATCCCCTCTCCTCGTCATGCGAAACGTTGCTCGTTAAGCGAGTCATTTTTTTTAAAATTTATTTTGCTCGTTATACGAATCACTCGTTATGCGCGGTTTCACTGTACGTACAAATGAATCATCCGAATCCCCTTTCCGCTGTTTAGTTGCACCTACCTCCGAAGCATGCTCCGAGGGCCAGGGCGAACACCAGAGGCTTGATCGGCAATTTCATCTCCTCGTTGTCGGCGATATCTGCAACGACCTGAACCTGCGGAAATTTGCATTGGGAATTACTCTCGTAGTTCATAAATTTTGATAACATTTCACCCGTATACAAATGAAACCCTCCCGTATTCCCAGGATGGTTGGTTTTGGTTTTGTAGGGTTTAATGGCGCAAGAGCCATTCCTGGCTAAACCAGTATTCCCAGAAATGCTCCCTGTACGACACACGTGTTCTTCACAGCTTGAACAGTAGAAAAGAAACTGGAATGTTGAGACGAAGTTGCGCAGTTGATGCAATCAATCTCATGTGTATATTAATTTTAATTCAAAATTAAACTTCAAAATAAATGTTTTCGATTATTTTTCGCGCATTCCTTAGTCTCGTTTATAAAGATTTGCTCAACTACGGTAGAACAATAACAAAGGAATCGTGAAACCATGAGGTTAAAATATACGCTTATTATACAAGGACGTTACTTTAGTATTTATTTCCGAAAAAAGTAATACAAAATTGTAATTAATTTTTTATTTATCAATAATTATCCTTCATTTTTACTTTCTGGTATACGAAGTAAACAAAGAGAAAGTTTTGTAATCGTCAAAAAATTGGAACTCGAGGTTTTGATGAATTTCCACGTTTTAGACCTCCCCCGAGTCCGAAAAACACAACTTTGGAATTATGTTTGTCTGTGAACACGATAACCCAAAAACCATTAGATCTAGAGGGATGAAATTTGGTATGTGATTGTTACACATAATTTGTAGGTTTCTATCAAATTTTGGACAAAATCCGTCCATGGGAAGTCTGTCCGTGTTCCTGTGAGCACGATAACTCAAAAACTGAAATAGCTAAATGGATAAAATTTGGTACACAGTTTTATCATCAGGAATGTAGGTCCTTATCGAATTTTCGACCAAATATGTCAATGGGTTGACTATCTGTCGGTCTGTATAATCGCATACTTGTGAACACGACTCCTAAACCCTATGGCTTAGATAAATAAAAATTGATTTGTGGTCTTCTTATCTTAATTGTAGATCCGTGTCCTATTTTTGTTTCAATCGGTTGAAAAAAGGGCGTTCAAATTGCATATTCAGTTTCTTCACCATTCTACGATGCAAAAAAAAAAGACGGGAGAGTTTTTCTATACCTGTGTTAACGAATCGTCCATGTTACTGCAGCTGTGTATTTTTTCCCAATCCGTGTTAGGGCGGATATGAGAATGTTTTGGGGGGACCACTCCCGGTGGTTTTATTTGTATTCACATTTCGGGGTAGCGGAAAGGTTTTCTGCAGCAGATAAACGTTTTAAAAAAAACTCCGTTTCTACCGTCTCTGGAAGGGAAAAAAGCGCTGTATTCTCGATAGAACTTCTTCCCTTCACATATTGTAGAGCGGAAAGAATATGCTCTGTTACTGCGCATGCGCAGCTTTAGAAATTGGTACCTTTTGGAAGTTTACTCTCGAAGAAGAGAGCATAATCGTGTTTTGTTGAGTTTCCTCCGAGTATTGAAAACTCTAAAAAGAAATGCTATTAGATTGTCGATGGATTTAGATGTCTTTTGTAGAATTAAATAATTTAGTGATTATGTACTGAAAAAAGTTGGGTTGCTGCAGTTACGCAGTGCATGAGCCGCCAGTGTTTACAAATAATGAAAAATAGAAAAGAGTTATACTAGATCTATACTGCCCTAAGCTTAAAAGGCGCATCTCAATTTTCAGATTTTTCCTACTTGGTAATGTTTGTGAGCAGCTCACAAACATTGAATTTTTTTCTTTATTGGTTTTCTACTATTTCTTACGGCCTTTTCCCTATTATTAAGAGGCCATATAGGCCTTTCTGCTAAGGAATAATGTCGGGCAGCTCACAAGCATTACTTTTTATTGATTATTGAACGTGGCATACTCCGTGCGCCACAAATGTACAACACGCGGCTTACCGAAGTATACAAAACAATTCAGTCTTTGAAAGACAATTCTTTGCACAAAAAATTAAAATAAAAGTAAAGAAGAAAATTAACAGAAGAAGAAAACAGGCAAATAATGCAAAGTATTGAAATGAAGTAGATAAAACAAGGTAAAAAATAATAAAATAGTATATCGTTCTGAACTCCAGTCAAGAAATAAAAATCAAAATTTCAATAATCAAGGAATCAAAATTATACTAGAAGCAAGAAGTACAAAATACGTTCATGGAATAAAAAGAAAAAAATATATACAAAAAAATAATAAAAGGGGAGGATACATAAAAACAACATCGGAGAAGAAGAAAAGAAACATCATTGTAGTAATATTGAGCAAAACGGTTTTACAAAAGATGCATAAATTGTTCTAATCAATAGTAAAAACATTATAATTACAAGCGTGAACAATAAATTCTGTTCAAGATAAGAAAGAGGACTTTGTGTTAATCAATGAAATCGGGGCCACAGGCCAGTCCTTCTCTGAAAAGCCAAGTTTTTGCTGTATAAACAAAACATTACCAAGTAGGAAAAATCTGAAAATTAAAAAAAATTGAGATACGCCTTTAAGGCTTAGGAGGGCAGTATACTGCTAAGAAGAGCAACGGAGGAAGGCGTTACCATGACGGTGGTGAAGGGTATATTGTCAATGATGCTGGAGCAGAGGGCGGAGATCCAGAGGATAAGGACAATGGCCACCAGAAGTCGGTGGCTCTCGTCTACACTGTTGATGGCGTCCTGGGTCAGGTCCACGATGTACCACACCAGGTTCAGCCGAGACAGAGCCTGGAATTGCAAAAGGAAACAAGTCGATTATTCGGATATTTTTTATGCAATTCGTTCATTTTTTTCCATTAGCTACCCGAGTACAAAGTAATTAAGGAAGGGGGGGGGGTGTAATTAAGATTTGGCCCAGCGTGGAATTTTCAGTTTCTAATAATTACGAACGATTTCTTACCGCAAATATAACTTCATTTAAATTATTTAGTTCGTATTCAAATTTATTCCGAACGGATTGAAATCTCGCATAAGAGCCTGTACTTTTCATTTCAAAAATTGAGCAGTATCAGAAAAGCAATTTATTTATTATGACTATCTTTATTTAAAAGAATTATGATAAGCTGCACAGACTCTAGAAAATCGATGATAATTTATTATGAAGAGATACAGACCAGGATAAATGACTTTTTATCTTCTAAATTAAAAAATATTCAATCGAACTATGGCTATTTTGAAAGTGACGATTTGTTATATTTTTGCCTCAGACATGTATAAGGTTTATATTCAAATGAATTATTTGATGAGTTCTATTCAAAGAATCTATTAGCGAGTGAAAAAAAGTCGGAATGATGGGGTTCGGATATTTGATGATTGACCCAGAAAATGAAGATTTTAGTGAAAAGAAATTCTTTTTCTGCGTTCTGTTGTGAAGTTTGAGAGATACCGAAATAGCTAAATTTTATGTATTCTTTTATAATTTATATAATTCAATTGTTGTCATTCTTAAATAACAATTTTTAATGCTGCTCAATCGCACAAAGTTCAAAACAATGCGCCGAAAAGATTTATAAAAAATGATTGTACCTTAAAGTTCGATAAATCCATTTGATTAACTTTTCATCTTACACCAACCCGCAGGAAGAAATCCGAATAGTAATTTCACAGCTTGGTTTGACAATTTCAAAACTCTTCTGAATAAAATTTATGAACTATTTCAGTTGATTTAACTAATTTTTACCTCCATAACAACGAAGAGAGCTCCGAAAAACAGCAACGTCGACCACTCAACTCGACTCAGAACACTCTCCAGTTCATTGAAGTCACCAAGAACCAGCAGGAAAATGGCGCCCAAAATGGCGATCCAGCCTAATGGAAAGAACACAACGATGCGATTAACAAATAAAGATTATCTTCATAGAAGGATTTTTTTAATTTGGAATATCATTTAATTTAATCCAATTGCTACATGTTAGAGCTAATTAGAAGGATACGTGAATGAATTGAAGACTAAAATGGTAAGCGATTCAAGTGCCAAAAAGATTCAAAACATTGTTTGTCACTGTAATGTATCAAATGAGTAGTGCTTCATAATGTGATAAACGAGAAAAGTGCCTGATAGCCCTATAAGTAAATCAAAAGAGCGTGTAAACAAGTCACTAGTATTTAATAGATGGAGCTAGGAGCTCAAACCTCTAGAAATACTTCCTTTGTACTGAGAATTACTATTCTACTCGTGTCACATCTATTGACAATTTAATTTTAAGTCTACCCTGGCAATTCCCCTGAATATAAAAAATAAAAACTATAGAACACAAAAAAACAAAATAAAAATTATAAAAAATTAAAAAAGTTCTTAATTTTTTTAGTTAATGTATCTCTCATTAGATGAAGCTAGGTGCTCGCTCTAGCAAACAAAGCTTCCTTTGTTCTCAGTTAGCGTCTGTTCTCTTGTTTTCAGGTAAGGTTTACTAAGCTTTTTTTCCTCTCTCTTCAGACTTTGTTAATAAAGACTGTTTTGATTTCGTATTTTGTGAAATTTTTTTTCCCTATTTTTGTTTCCAATTATCCGGGACAGGTTCAGGCCACAGAGGAATATTTATTTGACCTTAAAGTCTTTTTTCCTCGACAGAAAACTTATCCCAATTAGCATCCAATGATGGAAAAGTGGCCTTTGACAACGTTTTCCAGATGGATTCTTTCTTACTTGGCTTTTTCAATCGTATGTCGTTAATTTTGATGCATTTTAGTGTTTACTACATTTTGATATCTTTACCACTTGTATTAACGTTCTTACGGCTAGTGTGAACTGTTTTTTGCAATTTCCTAACATTTTCGCTTTTGGCACTTTACAACTTTTCCCAATTTTAGTCCTCAATTAGTGCTGGAAAAGTCCAACTAACTTCTGTTTTTACTAATTTTAAGAGAAAAAGTAATGAAGCACATAATTCTTGAAAATTTATTCTATTAAAATAAAGAATATACATACCATAAAACTGGTATAATGTGATGAATAAATACAAATTCTCATCGGAGAATGATTTTATAGTCCCTTTCCTTCGACACAATGTTTGAAATTGAGATTTATTAATTTGGAATATCATTCCTATAATTTAATCCAACTGCCTCATGCTGAAGCTAATTACAGTAGAGTCCCGCTTATCCGGACTAGCGCCCCCCCCCCCCGTCCAAATAATCGGAATTTACCTTAAAATATGGGTAAAACTATAAAAATCGATGTTTTTTACATAAATGCATGCAACTTTTCCTGCAGCTTAATTTTAGTTTTAATACTACTGCATGCATAGACCTAACTTTATAAACTACGAACTGATGCAAGATTAACAAAACATCTTTGTCCATATTTAAAATACATACTTTGTACATTAATAATTTAAAAAAAATTCCGACAGGATTAACTGGATGTCTGGACAAACGGGTCCGAGATTAGTGGGACTCTACTGTAGAAGGAATTATGAATGAATTATCGTTCAACACTAATTCATTAAATTAATTCGATTAACTCTGCTTAATGAATTGGTTTAAAACTATATCGTTAAATAGAGTTATTATTCATGAAATAGTTTTATTTTTGCTAATTTTAAGAAATAAAATAATAAAGCGCATAATTCGTGACAATTTATTCTATTAAAATAAGGAATGCGCTATAAAAACGCTTCCGAAGGCGAATTATAATTTTTAAAAAAGAATATTGAATCTGATTTCTAGTTTAACAAATTTTTACACCCGATTTGACGAAAATTTCAGTGGATGGCTTTTCACTCTTACACTTTAAATTTCAGGTCAAGTTTTACTTCATTTTCCGCCTCGTCTTTCATGTGTGCATGATGGAAAATACCTACTTTTACGTGACCTTCGAATGAAGGTGG
>BGPR01002267.1:160761-180310 GCA_013235015.1 Araneus ventricosus | reverse complement strand
GGGAGGATGGGATCCTTCACCGTTTTATTATATTTGTCCTTTATTATTTTTGTCCTCGCTCATTCCCTGGGCTCTTTCGCCGATCTAAGATGATGAATCCTCTCCTCACGTCATTCCGCCCTCGAGTCATACGTGGGGATGTGATACCTGTTAATGGCCCAGGTATCTTCGTTCCTTTCCACTCATCATTATAGCCTAAACTCTATGAAAAGAAATAGGCAGACTGTTAACTCTCTGAAATGGGTCTGGAACCTTTTATATCCTGTCATCAAGTTTCTCTCATATTTGGAGGTCTGTTTTTCTCTTTATATTTGAGGAAAGAACTGTTGCGTGCTGGAAGGAACAGAGTATTTTGAGAAGATGTTTTCATTTGGCTTGTTTTTTTTGTTTCTTCTGGTATGTTTGCAATCTTCCGGGGATCGGTAACGTGCGTTCGCAATACACGATATGATCGGATCCTATGCATTTCGTGTTTCCTGTCAAATAAATTGAATCTATACTACTTGACCAATACATTTTTCTAAATGCACGAAATGATCGGATCCTATGCATTTCATGTTTTCTTTCAAATAAATGGAATCTGTACTAGCTGGCCAATATATTTTATACAGGTTACCCATATAAAACGCAATCCGCACTACAAAGCAGCATGCAATGGTAACAGCGTGGCATAGCGACCGGAAAAACCTGCGCGGAATCCTCAGTATTTCTATTGGAAATAAGCCTATATTTTCTCTTTAAATATCTTTTGTTAGGAAATCCACCTTTCAATCACAAACTCGTATCTTTCTATTTTTATGACAGAATTTTTCCCATTTTCTTACGAATCTGTCCTTCAACAAGTATACACGAACAGTAGAAATTAATTTACAACATCTCTTTGTTTTGAGTGTAAGAAGATAAAATTAAACAATTTTACTAAGTAGAAGTTTGAAAAATTTTGATTTTCAAGAACTTTTAAGCAGGAAAAGGCTTCTAATAAGATGTACTAAAACAGAAAGATGTTCTATCTTTTATTTTTCAAAATGATTATATTAAAAGGCGTCCAAAAGACACTGTCACTTTGTATTTAAATTTTATAAAAGATAACCATAACTTCACTTTCTTCCCCCAAAGAGAAATCAAAATCTTAAATTTATTTTAAAACAAGAAAGAACTTCCAATATTAGAAACGCAGTGAATGTTCCTTTACAGAAATTGGAATAAATATTTCTGAAGGCAATAGAAAATATGCCAATTCACAATTGATTAATTGTATCTTGCATGTTCTCATTCTGGCCATAATTTTTACCTAGATTAATTTAAAATACAGTGGAAAGCAAATATATAATGAAGTTAAATTTCAGACTGCGAATGAAGGTGAAATTTCAATTTGCGAACACAAACGTACAGTATGCTTCACTTATATGAAACTGACATTTTAATGAAATTTGTTTCATCGTAATATACATTTGATATGCTTTCTTTGAGAGCAATTATGTTAAAAATACCTTTTACGTGGTTTTGAGGCAATTAATGCCGTTACATTTTTTGCCACGTTCTAAAAGGTTTTCGAAAGACAAGCGACAAGAAAGTGAAGGTGCTTTATTTTGCCATTTCGCAATAATAAGAAACTAATTATTTCAGTTTTAGTTTGTCATTTCCTTTCTATAAGCCTCCAGACTAAGAGTTCATGGGAACACTAAATATTTATTGTGAAAGTTTTAGCATGGAAAAGTACTGCATCATATATTAAGAACTGTTTTTAAAAGTTAAATAATCATTTAAAAGGATAAGTTGTTAAAAAAGTTGAAGCAATCAGTTATCTTATTAACATCTTAAAAGTAATTTTAATTGTTTAAGGAAAAAATTGAAGGAGTTATAGATCTCAATTTTTTTACAGCAAACTATTCGTTCTAATTGACTGGGATAATTGCTTATTAGAATTAAATTATGTTTATCAGAATATGCTGTGTAAGAAGTTAGAAAACTCTTCCAAAGTTAAAATTTAGACAAAAGTCATAATTAAGTCAAGAATACTTAAGAACCTATTCATCAGTCTTAACAGGATACATTCGAACTTTATTTCCATTACAATGGTTAAATTCGACATTCTAAAGCATTCCAGAAGTAAATTTGTTTCTGATGCCTTTTATAGATCCGAAATGCAAACACAGAAAAAGTTTTGGCTGAAACACATTGCAACGTCTGCTTTTCATGTTTATGACAGTCGTAAAAGTTCTACGGTACGGAAGTTTGCTTTTGTTTTGCTGCGTGCCACCGGATAATTAAAGGAAACACAATCATTCCTCCTGAAAGTATTGCTTAGATGGAAATAATTATTTTTCTAATGCAATATATGGAAGGTTGAATAGCCTAAGAATTAAACTATCTAGATTGAAAGTACTTCAGTTTAATAATGTTACATTGTTTATTTTACTTTCTTCCCTCCAAGTTCTTTTTATCGATTTAGAGATAAGCCTTGATAAATTTCAGTATTTAAGGAATTTTTTTATAGAACCAATAAAATGCACATATATACTTTAATTTGTCTCATTAGAAATGATAACAAGAAGTGAACAAAGGCTAAATTAAGCTAGCGAATCATCCTTTATATAAAAAAGAATCTTATAAGGCGCTGAAACATGAAAGAGGAAGTTTGTTTCATCTTAAACTTCCAACATGTTTATAGGGTTAAACACAAGCACATAAATTTAAAGGAGATACATTAAGCTTCACTGTAAATATAAATGAAAAAAATTGCTTAGACAAAAGATTAATTATCATTTCATTAAAATGAAATGATTTAAGCTTTCTACTCCCCAGCTATTTAGAAGTTATTTTTCAATCTCAATCCTAAAAATATATTATAATTTACTTCAATAAGAAATTTATTATAATGCATAAATTAAATACAGCGATTAAGTTTGATTTAAATTCCTATTTGAAAAAATATTCTCAAAGCTGTTGCTTCTTCTTGAAGTTTGGAGTGTTGTTTCTCAGAAAAAAATCAATAAATCAAATAAAATTTTAATAATAAATAATCTAACAAGTATTTAACTAATACAGATCAGAGTTTACATTTCAGTTTTTATGTCCCAGTTGGAAAAAAAATATTTAATATTTCTTGCCAAATTTACTGCTGTATATTTTATTCAGTTTAAACTAATGCATTCTTTGAAAGAATCTGAAAAAGATTTTCTATAATATGTAGTTATTTAATATCGCGTTAAAAATATTGTGTAATATCATTTTTCATAGATTTTAATTTATCGATAAGTTTAAAATAAAATGGGAAAGGTTAAGACCATCATTTAATAAATATTTGTTTCCTGAGGTTTCAGACGTTTAGTCTGTTTAAGATTAATGTCGCGTAAGGAAAACAATAAATTTATATAATTATTGAAAAATTCTACAAACACAGAATTTAAATATTATATGCAGAGTAAAAGCAGAGGATTCTGTATTGTGCACGTAAATTTTAAACTTCAGTTTTGTTTTATTTTTGAATCTCTTTATCTTAATTTTCAATGCATCAAGAGAATAAAAGATAACGATTCCTTGCTATAAAATGAGAAAGTTGTTCAAAGTGATTTATGTAAAAAACTTTTATCCAGAAATAAAATCAACTTTAAATCAAAATGCAATATTTTTGCAAGAATTCCTATTTATAAAAATTATTTAATGAATCTTTGGAAACATCACGATATTAGTTAATTATGAAAGTTTTTATCACTTAACCGTTTAGCAGAAAAACGCTGAAAGTAATAATTTGAAAATACTTATGAAATGTGTGAGGGTTTTTTTGTGTAAAGTAGTTTCCTTTTTTTCTCAAAAAATTATTTTACTGAAGCCTCAACTTTTTAAAGAAACATGGAAGAATGACGTCTTCTTTAGTTTAAAGCTAAAGAGATAATGATTCTTTTTATGTGTTGTATGAACATTTTTAATAGTTAACTATGCAATTTTATTCGCTTCATGAATGTCATTTTTAATAGTTAACTATACAATTTTATTCGCTTCATGAATGTCATTTTTAATAGTTAACTATACAATTTTATTCGCTTCATGAATGCCATTTTTAATAGTTAACTATACAATTTTATTCGCTTCATGAATGTCGTTTTTAATAAAAATTATACAAAAAAGCGTTTAACTTTTAGTTAATCGGATAGAAACATTCTAGTTTACTTCAAGTGTTGAATCTGCATTTTGAATAAATGTCGAGAATTGTTATACTTGCTTTCTTATATTTACGTTATTGTTTAATAAGATATAAATTGTACAATTCACTCTGTTCAGAAGTTGCCGAGAGTCGCTATATAGCACTTGATTCTTAGACCATGAAGACATTTTTCTGTCTTGTCCTTTTAGTCTAGAAAAATGTTCGTGACACTCCTAATACACCTAATTAACTTTTTGCTCTTAGTGAAATGAATTTGATTATTAAAACATGTGTTGAATAATGAGTGTTTGGAATTAAAAATAAAGATTTCTATTCTTTTTTTTAAATCCAAATAAGTGTAATACTGCTAATAATTTATCAAAATGGATATAAATAACATCAACTCCTATCACCGTATCTAGGATCCTAATTGAATGGACAGGAAGTGGAAGCTTACTGAGACCACCAAGCAACTATATCGAAAACAAGAGATTGGTAACAGAGAGATGCAATGCAAGGTTAGGACCTTTGAGGTAAACTATATGCGAATGATGACAAACACAAATGGAAAAACTCTAACTTAAAAAGAACGCGGTAAAATAGCTTAAACATGAAAATGAGCATGGAAAGTGATAAAATATAAGAAACAGTTAAACAAGAAGGAAAGAAAATGACATTCTAGCTACTGGAATACATGAATAAATATTTACAAATATATACAATACTGCGATTATATTGTGATATGTATCATATTTATGAGGTACTTTCTAAAAGTGGTGAACTTCAGAACACACATCACTTTGGAGAACTGTTAAAGTTACGAGGGGTTTGAAGCACTTCACTAAGCGTTGAGAAAAGAAAACCTCTGCGAAAATGGGTTGATTCAGAAATTTGAAAGCACTGTGCAGGGGATAAACGCGATGCCGCTGAATTGACATTGACGAGGCCTGCCTGAAGTAATCTTAATCTGGAGTTAAAGGGTGATCGTTGGTGTGAATGAATCTGATAATATTGAAGATCCTATTCCTGGAGAGCTGGTTGGATGAGACCCTTTCAAACCAAAGAATGGACAAAGTCAAACTCAAAAAATTAGCTTAACTGGCATATCTAGTCGAGTTTCTTATATATATATGTCTTGTGTTTCTAAGTTTGTTTTGATATATATATATATATATATATATATACCAAAAGTGAATAGAAAAATTTACAATAATGCAAACTACACTTTAAATTACAATTAGTACTACAGACTGCTTAAAGCAAAAGGCGCCAAAACATTATTTTTCAGTGACATTAAAATGAAAAGTTCCATCTCAATACAAAAAGAATAAAAATATAAATATCACTAAACGGGTCTTATATTAGAAAGAAGGTCTTACATTTCAGGCACGCATTTTCGCATTTCAGCAAAGTGCGAAAAAATATATTTCAGCTTAATTTCAAAAGACTGGGGGAATGCTCTCAAAGCATTCTTGAAAAAGTATTACAAATATACAAATAGGGTGAAAACACATTTTAATAACGTTGTTAGTGCTAAAAATCTCATTCTGCATTAAGTTTTCAGTATGGAAAGATATCAAAGAATGTAGATATCTTATTGCTAGCAACATCGCCAAACTGTAAGTTAAACGAAGGATGGCGTGAAACTTCCAGACCAATTAAGCTCTTATCTTGGCAATCGAATTTATTGGAACTCACCTGTAATCTTCTATCCACAATCGCTGAAGTTTTATATTGTGAAAAGATGTTACAATGTTATAAACTAATACATTGCTTTTGTCTTTATTTTTATACATGCATAAATGTGCAAATTCAGAACATTCTCTTTGTTTACTTACACAAAGGGATAAATGCATTAACGATGCAATGGTGAAACTCCATTCTTAATAAGTATTAATTAAGTAAAATTCCTATAATTTTTATCTTGCTTTTTGGAAGATTTTACAGTAGCGAATGAAAATTTAGCTTTTTAAATTCAAATTTTAGCAGTGTATAGACATTTAAATTTGTATAGTCTTTCTTTATGTACAGAAGAAGATTCATTTCATGTAATGAAAGAATTTTATTTGGAATTAAATAATGTATAAGAAGTTAGTTCTGAGGAAACCTTTGCATAACTTTATTTCTTGGCTGTCTTAGGACATAACATTCCGTAAGTAGGACGGAGTTTTTTTTTTTCTTTTTCGTTTTAAAAGGAGGGCAGAAAAATAGCAAATAGTTTTGCTAAAATTTTTGAGTGCTTTAGAATTATTCTAAATTGGCTTTATAAGAACAAAACTATGTAAAATTCCATTAAAAGTTTTAGCTTCATCAACATGCACATTACTTTAACCCATTTTTGCTTCATTATTGTTTTGCTACTTCTTTAGTTCTTTATTATGTAGAGGAAAGAGACTCATATTTATATGGAATGCCGCTGTTGAAGAATTAATTCAATTTCAGGAACCATTTTTATTAGATGGCTAAGTTCCACGACACAATACATTAAAAGGTACAAGACGCAAGACAGAGAACAACAGCATAACACAAGTACACAGAAGAAAAAGAGAGAGGCATCATGGGAAAAACCATAAAAAAACCCATCATGGATGGCTCTAGTAGCGCCACCTACCATAAAAAAGTGAAGGCACTGAATTGTAACTGCTATAATTATTATTTTTTTAATTTTTGTAACAGTGTTAAGTTAAATTGACATTTAATTGTGATTCAGTTTTCATTTGATTCAAAATTTTAGGAGGAGAACAGTTATTCAAAATTTTTGTTAAATATATATTTTATAAAACAAATTATTTAAACTTTGATAACTTAATATATTTATATAACAGCCGAGTAACAAAATGTGCATTTATTTTTTTTTTCATTAGTTTCAGAAGATCGAATTTTAATTTTGGTTTAACTTGAGAGATTTCAAGTGTAAACCTTTTTGATTTTAAAATATAATAACGAATAATAAAGTATAAAAAATATTTAAAATATAATAATAAAATAGAAATAATATTTAAAATATATTAAAAGGAATATTTTCAGCATAGGAAATTTTATTAGACGAAAAGACTGTAGTCGCCAGTAGAAAACTTATTTATCTTTTAATCAACTAAAAATAATTTTATATATTTATAAGCTTCCATTTGGCCTATTATCTCAGGTTTTGTTAAAATATATGGTTGGAGCAATATTTTAAATGAAAAGTTACCTTTATTATATTATAAAGTTCTGATGCCAGAAATATTTGGGATTAATTCGATTTTCTTTAATAAATGGGAGCATACTCAACATTTATGGCTGACAAAAGTATGATTATAATTCATTTATTGTTATAAGAGTGTATGTTTTCAGATGAATGGCAACAGCCTGATGTTATTTTGCTTTGAATTTCAATTTTAAAAACTGGTACGGTGAAATGAAGTTACGATGGACGCAGTTACCGTATGTTACGGAATGTATGTTTTTTAATCATTTAATAAATGTTTATTTAATCTTTGAAAATAGCCTTATGAATGTCTAATTTAAGCAGTTAAATAACAAGAAACCAACATGATGGACACAACATTCAATAGGAAGAACGAGGTGCAATAGAACGTGAAATAAAAAAGTTCATTATCGATTTCTACACAAATCGTTCTCTTTTCGTTTTCTTTCCTTGAAAGTAAGAACCGAAATATTATTTTCATACACTTTTTGTCTGATATAAAGCTGCTTTATTATTTTTTATCGCTTTTAAGGACATCAAACTGAGATAAAAATATTACTAGTTTCTTGGAACATAAAATCTCTCATCGAAGACTAGTAAAAAAAGTTAGCCAAACGATCTGAGGGAAATTTATATTAAGAAAAGAGTAATTTCGTAATTAAATTACCCTTTCTCAAAAATTAAAATATTTTTGAATAACTGTTTAGTAGAATTTTTGAAAAAAATTGCGAACTATATGTATTCTTACAACTAAAATATATCGATCAATATATACATATTTGCACCGAAAAATTTGCTTCCACTCTTTCATCTGCAAAAAAATTGAAAATAAAATATTACCTATAACCATATCAATACGCCTATATGTTTTTTCTTTACTTTTAATTCCAAATGCTGCATCACATAAAAAAAAATAATTTCTTCTCCTAAGAACAATTATGTCTTTTCGCGAGGTTTTAATTAGTTGTCATAGCAACCGATTATCGTTGCATATGTCGGCAGACTCTCCGACAAATGTACTTTCACCTGAGGTATAAGGTGAAAGTGATAAAAAACGACAGAAAAAAATAATCGAAGATTAAAAAGAAACGAGCCTAATGAAAAGCGCCTTCAACTAAAACAGGGAAAATTGCAATTCATGGAAGATTAGAGAAAATAATGAGGATTCTCTAAATTTCGCCAAGGTATCAGATTAAAATTTTTCTGTTAATAAACAAAAAGGATCACAAAAAATACTATTACTAACATTAAATTAGTTAACTTGCATTACAAAATGTGTTGAGTCTTGTATTATTACTAAAAAAAATTCTATAACAATAACCTTTTGAACAACTAACAGGAAATATTCTATAATACTCAATGGAATATATAAAATTATATTCTATATTTCTATGAATATATTCCTATTTCCCAGATAATTTGAATCCATATCGAATATAGTCTATAGCCCTTGAAAAAGTGGACTAGAATTGATTCCTTGTTTGTTTTACTCTATTCTCTCGGAGTATATTTCTTGGTTTTTTTTACTTTCTTTGTATAATTTTTGACTTCCTTTGCTTCTTGTATACAGGGACATATTGAGCGCTATTTAAACCTTGTTTAAATTTTGAAAGTGTATTTTTAAATTTGTTTTAATTCCTAAGTTAATTTTATTTGATTATCTTTATGTTCCATACTTCTATGGCAATGTTTCTCCTGTCAAAACTTTCTGTCAAAGTTGCGATAAAATCAAAAGAACATCCATAAAAAGATGTGTTCTCTGAATTCTCTTGAGTGGAATCCATTGAAAGTTAGTTTCTATTTGATGGTCAACGTTATCATGCAGTTCAACAGGATTCACCTTCGCCATCTGGAAATATGCACGCTTTTGCTCCTGTTCTTTTGAAGCATGTGAAAAGGAGTGTATATGGACTTAGAAATTAAAATTTCAGGTATTTTACGACGTAGGAGAATATTTTCTCATGCGGAAGGTTGAGCATGTCGTTAAGATGAAACATGAAAGGTCGCGAGATGCGGCGAACGATTGGAAGAAAGGAAACAACAAGGCCACTGACATAGGTATGAAATGCCTAAAAGTAGACAAAAGCGTCACGCCAAGAATGTGGAAACAGTTTAAAACACTAGTAATATATGCATAACATAACACCATTCCATGCCCCTGAACTATATCCTTAAGGTTATTTAAGCGGTGTCGCGGTCATGAAGTGGTAGAAAAATCACAACACCCGAGGGTGTGACCTCTCTTAAAACCTGAAAATTCTCTACACCGCTGCTTAATTAAGAATGGAAGAAGTTTACAAATGTTTACAGGAGCTATTGCATTAAGAAGAATTGCTATTGTGCTACACAGTATGAAAATATTTTGGTAACACAGAATAAAATAAAACTTTGAAAAAACACAAAATTACACAGTTATACATGAAATGACTAAACAATAATAAAAACTAAATGGAATGGAAAAACTATACAAAGAGTAAAAAATACATTCAAAAACAAAAAATGAAAGGAAAAAGAAGAAAAAAATTATTATAACATAAAAATGTACACAAAAACAGAGAGATGGCCAGCACAGAATTTTAATAAGTTCGATTTTGATGAAGAATTATCTGTTGGAACTCTATTTGAAGAAGGAGAAACACGGTAGATCTTGGAAGAAAGTCCTGAAAGAACGACTAAAGCAGTTCTGAGTTCATTAGGATATGACGGGCTGAAGAAGAGGCGAAGCTGAATGTTGAACTGGTGAAACGACACTTCCATCTCCAAAGAAAAGGATGGAGAGATGAAGACACAGGATGGATAGTTGAACTTTGGTTGATTCTAAATTCCCTCATTGCAAGTGGAAGAGGATGTTCGGTTACAGAAGTTGCTATTTGTGATGGAAACAACCAGGTCAAGATTTCATTACCCACCGTTGAACTAATCAGTCTCTGCTCTGATTACTTAGCTGGTTCTTTCGCTTACGTGCTGTGTTCAATTAACTCATGTTTGATAGCTGAATGGACCGCTGAATAGCTTGAAGAGGGTAGATATTATCTTTTAATTACTTCGAAAGATGGACAACCCTCTTTTCTCCCTCAAGATCGAGGTTATTACAGGCCGGTAAAATATTCTCTATCCCGTAATCTAAACATTAACACAATGTAGATATTTTTTGCTCCCTATTCTTTTGTACTAGCTATAATACTCGGAGTTGCTCGGGATGAAAATACTTTCATGTCTAATATCCGAACGCGACAGTTAATTTTATATAGAATCTTATGGAACAAAATCCTCACATCGCTTGCAAAGTTTATTTAAATCATGAAAAAGGCAACTAAAAATGTACGGAATTTCTTTTTCAACAATTTCGACGCTGTCTTCACATCTCTCTCTCCTCACAATATATGAAGCATTATAAACATAATAACAAAATTAAATGCAATATGTGCTAGAAAAGTGCAAATAATATGAATGAGGAAATTTTCCTAAAAGAATCAGTTAGTGAAACGCTTTATATTAAAGATAGTAAAAACAAAAATAAATTAAATAACATTCTTAGGCTGAAAGCGGAAGGCAAGTTCCTTGTAGAAAGACAGCAAGACCAATTCCATTAAAGCTTGGAAATAAAATAAGTTCAAAAAGTTAATTTAACATTCAGTAACAATTTAGAGAATTGGAATAAAAATTATGTTTTACTTGACGCATTTATAAAGATTTAAATACTTGAAAATTAAAAAATTCAATTCAGTTTCACCTAGCGTTGCAAATATTTTTCAAAATAGTTTGTTTTTCATTTGAAAGTAGGAAAAATTCTCATTTCTGCTAAAATATGAAAATGATGAAGAAATCTCCTGAGGTTACTGAAATTAAATATAATTGCTCTTTTTTGTCGAAAGATATCTTCTGCATGGACTTTCTACATAACTTAAGCTGATTAAGCCTCCAAATAGAAAATAAAAGAAGAAGAAAATAAAGCGTTCCATTAATATTATTTCAACGTGAAAAAAGAGAAATAAATATATTTAATGAAATTAAAACGCCCAGATGGAATTCTAAATTAACGAGTTTTGAAACAAATCTGATTTTTAGGAGAAGTGTTTCCAATTTTTAAACGCAGAAAACTCATTCAAATCCCAAAGGTCATTTAATTCATTTTCATTCACATCCATTCATACATTAACATCAGTTATTTACTTCATTAGTGTGTGTGTGTATGTGTGTACGTGTGTCGTAAATCGTGATGCTTGTAATAATTAAAGAAGAAAAAAACTCGATAGTGGTGGGATTCACTCGAAAACATTTATACAATGAAATGAACTTTAACATTAGAAACTCCTGTTTTGAAGAAGACTTGAAAATAAAGCCTAAATTTAAACAAAAAGGTGTTTTATTGGTTGCTGACAGAACAGAGGATAAATTATAAACATTATAGAATCATTGATTGTTATATTAGTGTCAGACAAAGGGACAGTGTTCAGTTGAAGTAAACCAAGTCAATGAGATTGATTTTTTAGATAATAGAATTCCAAGTTGATTAGCTATAATTAAATTAGCAATAAACTTGTAATTATTTTAGCTGCCTGGTGGATACAAATTGAATTATAGATCTGAGTCGCTAAAGCACAGAAAATATAACAGTTCTACACTCTCATTGCAGTGTTAGTGCAGTTAGTTAAAGGGCAAAACATGGAATTGGTTCACTTTAATTTCGAACCCTCTATACAAAATTTTCTTATGTCCAACAAATAGCTCCAAATTTCAATATTAAATAAGCAAAATTCAATTTTGCATTATGTTTTGAAATATGTAGAGATTAAATCAGGACATTTCTTACTATCAGAATAAGAAACGCGAAAGCAACTTTGGAGACCTCTGGATTCTTACTGATAGCCGTAGCTCAATTCAACATCTTAAAAACTGGACCTACATAGGGGATAAAACAAGATTATCCGTCTTATAAAAATTGACGCTCATCTCCCTTCAGCATGATGTACATTTTCAATGGATCCCTTCTCATGTAGATATTCACGGAAATGAATTGGCCGACAATCTTGCAAAGAAGAGCTCAAGTCATCCCATCTCCTCCTCTTCAGAGATTCCTTTCCTAGAAATATTTTCGCGGAAAAAAGCCCAAAACAAGGCAGAGTGGCTGGTACCTCCCTCTCACCATTGGTACAAAGGAAGAAAGCAGGGACTTTCCCTGTCCCTTCCATGCGACAGGCAGTCCAGTACCTGTCTTTCGAGACTTGCCAGCGGCCATCTGAAATGCCTTACATATTCTGAGGGCAACAAGATATACCCTCTCTGCCCTAAATGCCAGAAACATCAAGAATTACCTAAACACATATTGGACTATCTAGGACTTGACTGGGAGGAAATTTATTCTTCTCCACTTTTAGTCATTGATTTGATCAAAGTCAAAAGGATTCCTTGATCTGGTATGACTCCGTCAAACTCGATTGGAGATTAGTAACGACAACAAGAATGAAATAAGAAATTATTTTTAAAAGGGGAAGGAATCTAAGATGTTTTCTTAAATTCCTCCAGTTATGCATCAGTGCCAAGAGTGAACAACAGTTCTGATCCCTCTGCCAATACTAAAAACTCTGTCTTAAAGTAAGTTTAACTTAATTTCAAAACCATCACCACCATCAATGGGGACTGGCACTTTCTATAATCTAGGCACCATATATATAGTGCCATTTGGCACATATCTCTACTAATTTGAAAATAGGAATTTAGATTCCTAGACCTGCATAAATATTTACTAATTTGATATTATTTCAGTAGTTTCTGCTCCGTAATAATGCAAAACTACTTCTTTCACATTGTAATAAAAAAGTAGTGATTAGTGAATTAAAGTTATTACTATTTTAATGCCAACTAAAAAGCCTCTGTATTGTTGTCGATGAGAAGCGCTTTTAATTCAGTAAAAAAACCAAATATATTTTCTTCTAAAATTATGAAAGTGTTGATAAAAAAATCTGGTTTCAGTTTTACACATTAAAAAAAACAGAATTCCGATAAAGACTTTCTTTACATGTTTTTGTTTCATGTTACTTTTTTTGTAACCGAATTTCTGAATTAGTAACAGAATTTTGTAACCGAATTTCCCTCGATTCCTGGTGAGCAAGTGTTCTCTTATTTTGTAGACTTGTGTATTTCTTTTGTAAGCACAATGCGTCAATGTGCATAGAACAAAATTATCAGATAACAGAATTATTTTAATTAAAATTTTATTTCTTATAAAGGAATCACCGCTAGTAGGTAATTTAAGAATCTCAAAAATTGAGACAGTAAGAACAGAAATTTTCAATAAAAGAATAAAGTGCCAAGTTTAAAGAACATTTTGCATGCGTTTCTGAGTTTCTAGAAAATTCTAGAAGAATTTACAGTTTTATTTAAATTTACCAATAGTTTTAATGTTATTTTGCTAAATTAATGATGGAATGTGCGTCAAATATCAATATTTAGGTTAGAGGAACTTCGAAAGTTTGCATATAGAATTATGGCTCAAATTTCATAAAATCCGCGATAAAGAACTAAAAAGATTTCTTAAAATTTGAAACAGGAGATTAATTTATTTTTAGTGAAATTTAAATCAAAATGAATTATATAATAGTGGTCATACGGTGGGAGCAAGGGTATTTTTTAAAAATTCTTACGTTTGTTATGAGAAAATTTTCATTTTTTTCTTGTAATTTCAGTACTTAATAATTGAAACAGAAGTTTTATTCAAAGGTATTTTTAACAATCTTAAAGTCTAAAGCGTGGAAAACAATGACAATTGATAAATTTAAGAAAGCACTATATTATAAATTTACTTCAAAAAATATAACTTTTTATAAAATTTGAAAATAAAAAAAAACTCGTAAATCGCTGATAAAGATACTCTAAGCAAATTGGAATTTGAATCACTTTCATAAAATATTTTCATAGCAAAGAATGTTTAGGATTTATTTTCTTAAAATAATGGTTTAATTTATGATTTTATTGTTTTTGGTGCCTCGATAGTTAATTTTTTATCTTCAATTTTTTTAATAAAAAATGTCACCTTTTTAATACAAAAATAATAATTTTTCTTTTATACTGAAAAACATCTTCATATCTAAAAGAAAAAGAGATAAGCTTTTACAACCTAATGCTCTGAATCTTAAATTAAAGTTGATATTAGATGCTATATTAAGCAAAACGCATTAAAGCGTCTGTTGAAAATCTCCCATTAAATATGTTGGAAAACAAAATGCAAATGTCATTAAAGAGAAATTAAATCAGAAACAAAGTATTTCAGAAATGCTGGACTTATGCCAAATAAAGAAAACAGATCCGTAATTTCTTTCAAGGAATTCACTTAAAGCATTCTTGCAAAAAGCGATAGACAGCGAAATCTAATTCAATATCAAGAGCAATTTATGTTACAAACCTTACAGTTGACTGCAAATAATATTTAAAAAGAGTGCCGACAGTGCTACGTTCTTGACGAGTTTGCATTAAACTTTAAATGAACTAGGATATGAACGAAATATTCTATATCATCTTTAATTTACGTTCTTGTAATTGCATTGAGACAAAAGTAAATGGAAATCTCATTCTTTTATTGTTTGAGAATTCATCGTAGGAAAAATACTGTAAAATTCTTTCGAGAAATACTTTTAACTGTTAAAATTTGCATGCAATTTGATTAAATTCTTTTATTTGGAATTACAAAAATTTATGATTAAGCAGACATCTATATTCGAGTTGAAAATTTATTTTACTTTTAACCTTCGGTTGGGCGCAATAAAAATGCTAACACGATGGGGCACAACTCATCTGACAGATTAAAAGTTAAATTTTTGCTTAGGCTTAAGGAAAAACTGAATGCCTCGGAGATATAAAGCTATAATTGAGTTTTTAAATAACTGTTTCGTGTTTATTTTCAGTTTCAACTGACAAAATGTCGAGGAATTCATGAGGCAGTCGACGTTTGTTTTCCCGTAAGGTTGGCAATGACAACTGTTTTGAGGAGAGTCTGAAATAATTCCACGCTTTTGAAACAATATATTTGAAATAACGATCAAAATCATTGAATTAAGGACTGGGTATGCAAACTTTTGCAGGTATATTGAAAGAAATATTGAGAAAAATTTGAGAAATCAAAAATATAAACGTAAGCGGACGCAACTCATCTACCAGATTAGCGTGCCCCTAACGTGCGTCAAAAGAGTACTAGAGAAAAAACCAGGATACCCTAGTGTGAGTGGTTGAAAGCCAGGAAGCTACTACAGGTCCCAAACCCTTCTCGGTGAAACCCGCACTTAGGCACAAAAAATATGGGTGCAACATCTCATAGGCGGAAATACAGCGGACGATATCCATAAATTATTGTTTGGATTTTCCTACCTCATAACTGTTGATTAAAGAACATGGCGGTAAATATTTTTACACAAAGTACAGCTTTTTTAATAATACAAACAGAATTAAGTAACTTCCACATGGTAGCCTTTCGCAGCATGTGACCCATCGGCAATTGGCAGGAAAATTAGTTCAGACTCGTTGTATTAAGTGCCATGAAAGATTTCCACAACTTTTGTACAAAAGGGTTTATTGATATCTGCCACTTCTGAGAAGATCGGCTATTCTTATTTCTTCCAATATACTTAATTTCTGATGTATAAAGATTGCGTGAATTTTACTAACCATAACATCCATCGAAATTGAACCGATTTCCAGCCAAATGTCGATGGGTTACTTGCCGCGAAAGGCTGCCATATGGAAATTACTTAACTTTGTGTTATTAAGTAACTCTTTAAGCTGCGTTCTATGAATATGTAATAATATATATCATCATCTCACTTAATAAAAATTATGAATTAAGGAAAACCACACAATAATTTATGGACACCCTATGTAGGTTTAACATTTCTACCTTGTTAAAGATAGGAGATATAATAAAATAAAAGACAGAAATGGGTCTATTACGCCAATTCAGGTTAGGACGATTAAAAGAATTAAAATCTTCGTTAATTTTTCTATAATTTCACTTTGAAATCATCTGGTAGGTGGGATGATGCTTCTTGTCATTCATATTTATAAATATTTTACTCATACTTCACTTTGAAGCACCATTGTCATTACAATACGTATTTAGGAGTACTGTTTTATTTAAGTTTTTCTGTGTTCTTTTAATCCTTTTTCAAAACCTAAGAAGCTATAGACAAAAGACTTCATTTCAAAAATTATATTTATCGAATTTCAGGGATTTTTTTTGTCAGACTCAGACAAAAATATATGGATTATTTTAACTTTACCTCAAATATCAGATTAGATGTTGAAGTTAAAGAATAACCGATTTATAAAATTTATTTCAAAAATTGATGTTGTCTTCCCGTATTCAGTTTTACTGAAAGTCATAACTTAATAAAAATGCGTTCTCAGTATAAGCTGCTTTGAAAATGTTTGCAGATCCCAAACTGTTTAAGAGAAATTAATATAAAATTGCAAGAAAATATATGATATAAATAGCTACAAATGTAGTAATTTTTAGTAATTCGTATGTTTTTGTCTTTTCGAACCGAGCGTATGTATGTGAACATGAAATTAAATTATTATTATTATTATTATTATTATTTACTTTCTGAAAAAATGAAAATATCCTATAAAATTATGCTAGCATAACAAGAATGATTACTTTTCTATACTTCTAATTTAGAAGGAGTTTCTCGTAAAATATAACTATACCTCTTAAGAAAAGTTATTTTCATTTTCCGAGTTTTTAATTGTCGTCATAACAACCGACTGTCTTCAGACTCTAATACTCAGTGTTTATATTTTTCAATTTTGATCCAGAAATAGAAGTTAAACAAAAATATGTTGAAGAAGGTTTTTAAATCTCATACAAACTCTTTGCTGACTTAAGAATCATTGATAGAAAAATACAGAGAAAGAGCAGTTTAATTTCATTTTATTGAAAAGGGAATTTAATCCTCTTATTTATTTAAAAATAAAATAGTACCGATATATGCCTGTAGTGTCTGACTTTTTGCTGACTCATCATTGTGTTGAGATGAATGCTGAAATAAATATTCTTACCTTAATGAAGATGGAGGTTTCAACAAATTATTTGACTTGATACTTTGATAATTTTGAGAAATATCAAATAAAATTATTTATTATTTGGAAGTATGAAATAAGTGATACTTGATACATTTATGACTTTCTACTCTTTTATCTGGAGAGGACTGGGAATTTTGAACTTATGATCTGGACTTTTGAATCCAACAATCTAGCAATGGTCCATATTTTGCTTGGACCATTGATATAGTTGATTTTCCATCTCTAACTCTCATTTGTCATCAGATGGTAGTACGCGCATGAAATGGTGAACCGATATGTCATTACCATTTGAAGCAATGAGTACTGAGAGTAATCTCTGCGCATGCGTTAGCTATTCAACAGCTAAGGAGAGAACCAATGCTGTCACTTCATTGCTTGACTTTTCTTCATGAGCGGCGGGAGATCTGAATGGTGTGCGAGTGAATAAATTTGTTAAGATTTTTTAATCCTGATGCATCTCTTCGATATGAATTAATCACCTCATTATTTTATAACCTCTACAATAAGTAATGAACAACCTTCTGAGAATACCGATTATTTCCCAACATGCTGTAGTTATAACTTGAAAGGAGCCTTG
Organism: Araneus ventricosus; assembly: GCA_013235015.1. Taxonomy (NCBI): domain Eukaryota; kingdom Metazoa; phylum Arthropoda; class Arachnida; order Araneae; family Araneidae; genus Araneus; species Araneus ventricosus. Next base: position 162,325 of record BGPR01002267.1, on the reverse strand, counting down.
TAAACTTCTTTTGGGACGCCCCACCTATATGAAACAAAACTCTTTGCACATTCATAATTATGCAGGTAATTCACATGACCGTCATGGCTTTGCTTTGCTTTGAAATCGGAGGATTACTGATTAGAGACTGGATTCCATTGAATATTTACTTCGTTTGTGGAACTAGCAAAACATCTGTCATCGTGGGTTAAACATCCTTACGTTAGTGTAGGACGAAGGTTTCGAGAATGTGAGCTGGCTGTTATCGCCCTTGTCATGTGCTAACGGTTTAAAGTAGGAGACCATTCTTAACCTTCTCACACCGAGTGAGGCGATCCCGGACGGTCTAAATATTTTCCCTTTACAGTGACGAAGGCAGGTCTTAGGCGGTTGGCTTCTTTTGAGGGGAGGTGAGGTTCTGAGATGGCTTTGGAGATAAGCGCGGTAGGAGGTTAAATTATCCTTGCCAATCACAGCCCATTCCCTTACGCCTTAAGGGAAGCTTATAGCAGGGGTTGGTGGTGGGTCAATGAGGAGGCTGGGGGGAGTAATGGGGTGGCTTACCCATGTTGGGAGAGTCCATTTCATGTTGCATCCTCCCAAAAAGGTACGGTTTTGAGGCTAAGAAAAAGGGCTAGAAGAAAAAAGTCGCCTCGGAATTAAAGAGTTAATTAATTTTCATCTTATTGGACTGAATGTAACATCATCAGGTAGTTTTTACAATACCATTATGATTATTCTATTTATTTGTTGAAATTCATTTCTTTATTTCGTTCATTAATATTGTTTTGAATTTTATCCTTTGACTTATCTACATTTGACATAGATTTTATGTAATTTAAAGGGGCTAGAAGAAAAAAGTTACCTCGGGATTAAAAAGTTAAATGGCTCTCTTGGAATTTCGAAATGGGAAGTTAGTTTACCAAGCTGCTATTTCACATTCTTCGTAAATGCACGTAGCTGTAATTCGATTTCTTACTGCAAAAAAAATTGTCAACTGTTGTTTTTCCTCCTCAGTTGGTGGGAGTCTATGGGGAAAGCTTCATTTTTAGGCAGAATGCAAGAAAATGGTACACTAAAATTCAAACAGAAAGTGACTGTGCACAGAGTAGAAGACCCATAACAGTTGTAACGGCAGATATGAAAACACGCGTTGAGTATGCAATCCTGAGGGACAGGAGGAACATCAACCAGTGATTACCATCTCTTTCCTGCCTTGAAAAAATATCTTGGAGGACACTGATTCGAAAGTAATGAAGATATCAAGACATCGACGAATCAATTTTCTCAACAGACAGGATACCACATTTTATGAAAAAGGCATCGACAATCTTGTCTAACAGTCAGACAAATGCCCTAATCGACTTGGAGACTATGCTGAAAAATAAAGTGTTGCTTACAGCAGACAGTCTATATTGGTTCAAATGCCAAATGAAATGTGATTATTAAAAATAAGTGTTTAAACTTAATTTTGTGAAGCACCTAGTATTAAAAATCTTCACTTTTACTTTTTTCTCACCCTTAATTTTTATGAGATGATTCCTTTTTAATGAACATCAAAATTATTCATTTTTATGAGAAAAAA
>BGPR01002267.1:38925-160751 GCA_013235015.1 Araneus ventricosus | reverse complement strand
ATTCCTTTTTAATGAACATCAAAATTATTCATTTTTATGAGAAAAAAACTTATGATTCCTTTTTAAAGAACATCAAAATTATTATCATTTATTCCGCACTTTATTACAATCGCATACAAAATGGTGCAAATTCAAATTTAATTTTGAGCAGCTTTATTTGAGAAACACAGTGCCAAGTCAAATCAAATTAAGGACAAATAAGTGATTTTATATGAAAATTCTATATTATCATTGTATCCAACCATAAATAGGTACTTTGAAGAATTGAACGTGATATCTAGTTTGCCTCGATATCTCTATTCAATATTTGATGAAATTTCCTTCATAAATTGTAAATATTATACAGCACAAAACGAATTTCTTATCTAATCTCATTTAGAATAAACTTTCTATCAGTGAGAATATTCAAGGAAATTCATTTTATCCTATTTAAAGATAAAGAAATCTCTATAAATTCAGAACGAAACAATTGCATCAAATTTCATTTCAATGTATGCTTTCGCTTTGAATTTAAGTTACATGCCTGGGAAAATTTATGTTTGAAATGCTTACAGACTACCTCATTAAATGTAATGAAATTGTATTTCTATAGAGGTTTTATAAAGAATATATAATACGCTCATTTTTTTAAATATCGTATATAGTTTTTTTATGTGATTCTTATGTTTAAGAAATGCAATAAATATTTCAGATGGAAATATTCTTTGAAGTTGCTTTAATACTGGAAATAAATATATTTTGTTTAATAATTATTCTGTTTCTGAAGTTTAGTTGGTAATATAGAGTATAATATATAGAGTATACTTTGTATATAGTATACTTTAAACTTAATATAGAGTAAACTTTTGAGACACCCTGTTGTAAACATTTCCTTGATACATTCCAAAATTTTATAAAAAATATAAAAAATTCTGATAGCAATATTTGGTTTTCACTAAATTGCATTACTCGCCATAAAGATTTTTGACATAAATAAATTGTTAATAAATCATAATTTCAATTTTAATATATGTCTGTAAACATTATCGGCGTACTGTTGTTCGTTCAATTCCCAATTCTCATGAAGCCTTTCGTATTGAGCGGACTGCGAATAAATATTTGGCGGATTCTTTTGGCATCATCATCTGACTTGGGTGGCCTACCATTTCTTGGTCTTTCCAACACGCTTCCAGTCTCTAAAAATTTCCGGTGCCATGAGGAAAGGCAATTTCAACAAGGAGCAGCTTTATGAAACATAGTGTGAAACTTTCTATGAACTTGAATAATCGACTTTGTTTTAAAGTATCAACCGATGCAGTTTGCTCTTTCCACTGGAGTCGTCATAATTACATACAATGACGGATTATAAGCTAACCTTACTATGCTGATGCTGAACCGCTAGCGCTATCTACGTTCAAACAATCGAACCATTCTTTATGCAAAAAAATACTTATTACCGCATAATGTAATTTAGTAAAAACCGCACAATGATATTACAATCTTTTTGATTTTTTAAAATTAGATTTTGAAATGTGCCAAGGAATTTTGGGTCACCCTGTATAACTGAGATCACAAAATAGTATTCATCTTCTAAAACAGCAATTAAGATGATAAATAATACTAGATTAATTTAAATGAATTACTTAAATTATTAAGGATAGACATTTTTTAGAGTTCTTGTAAGTTTTACCTATTTGGCAAAGTCTTTAAATAAAATGTTTCTGACTGTTATAATTGACTTAAAATTATTTATAAACTGCATAATTTGGAGTTATTTTTGATACTTCAGAAAAATATTCTCATATTAAATTGACACTTATATTATTTACATTTCATTTTCTCAAAAAATAGAAAAAAGTATTGGAGAGATATAATTTTCAGATTGTTAGACAAGTATATATTCATAGTATTGCTGACTTAATATTTTGGATAGTGTTTGTTTTAATATCCAATTTTGTATAAGTGGCTGTTTATGCATATTATTAATCTTCTGTAATTAATTCGCACAGTATTAGTAAATTTTAATTCAGTAATATTTCTTATACCTCTTAACTTTAAAAAAGAATCGTTCTGATTTCTGTAATAATATTATGGGACAAATGTTTTCAACCAGTCATCGATATTCCTATTAACCACCTTTGGTCATCAGCTTATTCCTCCTTTAGTCACAATATCTAATAGATACAAAATATGGCATAATTTATTTAAGCGATAACTCACCAAATGTTGCACTTCACAATCTTTTAATTGCAACTCTTCAAAATAAAAATTGAATGATTCTGAGCTTTTTACCACTAACCAAAATGGTGGCCATTTCACTATAATTTTAACGGTTGAAGAACGTTTCGAGAGCTTGGCGGTGAAACTGTACCGTAATTTTAAATCTAACCAGTGATTGCGGCTGAGGTAGTTATTCACTCTAAATACTGAATATTTGTTTTCTGGGCTGTTATTCACATAAATTTTGCTTTATGCTATCTACTTAGATGACACGATCCCTTGTTGGGATATGTTTTCGTCGTGTTGATTCAATTAAAAGAACTTTTTAAGATGCTTTTTTTTATTATGTATATCTCATTTTGTGAAATTCTAACTTATGTGAATGAAAACATTTTAACCTAAGATTTAAAATTTCGATAATTTAATACCTCAATAATGCATGAATAAATTATATGGTTCATCTAGAATGAAACCGGGTTGTTTGTTTTAAATTTCTACTAGTATTTCTTCACTCAAAAATTTCTTAAGTGCATGATGAAACAGACAAATTTGAACAGAGTGGAAATTAAGTTTACGTAAAAATTAATTTTAAATATCAAGAAGTGAAATAAAATGTATTTATTTATTTCATATAACCAAATCTTAATATAAATAAAAGTCATTGTGGGTATGTGGGTATGTATGTATGTGGCTATGTTCCACATCTCCTCCTAAACCAATGGACGGTTTTCAACCAAATTTTGTACACTTATTATTTAAGACAAGGGGAAGACACTTATAAACTTTTCTAAGTCCAAAAGCTAATTAAACAGGCAGTTAATTATAAATTAACCGAAACCGTTTTTCGGCCGTAACTTCGGAGCAAATTGTCCGACAAAAAATATTTTTATACCATCTTAAAGTTCAAATTGTTGCCCTTTTGATGATACCAATTTTATTTCTGTGACATTTTCCCTTCGATTGTTATTAATTTTTAAATGTTCCATAATTTTTAAAAACATGCAGACGATTTTGAAATAACGAATATTTATAGCTACTCCGTTGCTAGGCGACTGTTAGACTTTGAACTAATTCACCTTTTTTCTGTGTGTTTAAGTGTTTTTTACGCATTTACGGCAAAACTACCAAACCGATTCGGATGAAAATTGGCAAGAGTTGTAGCTTGAAACCCAGGAACGGACATAGGGTAGGTGACATCATGTTAAATTCATTATTTTTGATTGCAGATAATTAAATAATTAACAAGCGATTTGCGATGAAGATTACTACTTTATTTTTCAATCAACAGTCACGTGATTCTTAAAGAATGCGTAAATAAAATGAAATGTGACGTGATCCTTCAGAAAAATGGAAGCATTTGAAATAACTTATTTTTAAAGTTAAGCGTCACGTGAAAAGAAATGAATAATTAATTTGTGGAATAATAACTGAAAAATAGACGCCAGGACAGAAATCCAATGATATATATGATATAGTTTCAAGAGTTTTTGGATTAAAATTTAAAAACTAAATTTATTTATAACTAAAGGAAAATATCGTTTAATGTTTACTTAAAATAAGAGCCTAATTTAGTGGATAGCTTGCCAAAATAATTCTTTATCTCTCTTTTTATCGACATCCAAGATTTGTTTGGCTGTTAAATTTATAACCAAACGATTTGGATAATCACTGCCGATTAAATTCTAAACCAAACGTTTTAGCTAATTGCAATAGTTCCATTTCGAATTTTAATGCTTTAAGAGCTTTTTTCAACCGATTTAAAAAGAAAGGATTGCATAAACCCAATGAACACGGAATTCAACTTTTTGTTTACTAAAGAAAGAACTGATTCGAACTTGGCGCTTGATACAGTTGACAAATAGATTTGGCGATTTCTAGAGATTCAAACAGTGTATTAAATTGGGACATTTTTAAAATTGTTCACAGTACAGAGGAGCTGATAAGCAAGGTTTATCCATCCCTATAAGCTAATAAGAGGAATATAGATTGTTTGTTGATTGCTTAATTTTGGCACTGACTAATGAAAGTTTAGGTCAGATAAATAAAAAAAATGCTTCACAAATGGAGGGATGTATTACAGAATATCTATCTGTAGATACGGTAATGGGCAATAACAAGTAAAATCATATCCTGTAGAGTTCTTCAACCCCATAGAATTTTCAGGGATACCTTCCGACAAGCTGAGATTAAAATTCGGTGTGCCAGAACTATTCATACGTAACCTCGATGTACCGAGACTGCGCAATGGCACACGGTTTCAAATTACACACTTAGGACCAAAAGTCGTACTAGCTACTGATATGACTAGCATAGCGAGAGGTGAGAGTGCTAAATTCTGCGCATTCCGATAATACCGAAGGATTTACCATCCCAGTTCAAAGGTAACAATTCCCTTTAAAATTAGCATTTGCCAGACTCAGGGTCAGACACTCAAAGAGGCAGGCGTACAATTGGAAAAATCATATTTTTTCTGTTGGTAACTATGTGTGGCATGTTCGTGTGTGTCCAGCCCACTAAACCTCTACATCGGTGCAAAAAACGCGAAACAAAAATCGTCGTATACAAAAGTGTGTTATCATATATAAACAATTTACCTAACTATAACAGCAGACACATGTACAGTACACTCCTGTTAGTCGTCCAATTATGTATTATCAACCATCAGAACTTTTAATTTCCTCTTTCTACATATAACGAAACATTTACAGTCTTGAATTTTAAAAAAGTAACAATTCAAATTCTTCGCGCACGAAGTCGCGGGTAACAGCTAGTGAATAATAAAAGCCTATCAGTATTTATGATACAATTATTTGCTGCGTGTGTACTGCCCACGAAGGACTCGACTACTTCAAAATTCCCTATTAGGGCAAAATATTTTAAGATATATCCACGATGTTGCCACGGTATTCCGAGTGCCCCACAACATTGTAAAGATATCGTATGAATATTGTAGAGCATCTCGCGCTAATAGGGAAATAATTAGGCAATGGAGATAGATAGGAATATGATACCAATTGCATGTTTATTTTGAAATCTATACAAATCTGATACAGAAGTTTCAGAATGAGTTGCAAATATTGCAAGTAGTTGGCCCTGTATGCTGCAGTCGTAGCACAGCATCTAAGCAAAAGGCTATAAAGAGTCCATTTCCAGCAATCGTCGCAATCATGCCATGATCGATTCAAAATCTGCTCTTTTCACAGCACATAGATAGCGCATACCTAGAATGACATTTTCATTCCCTTCTTATAGCACACGATATTCTACGATATCTCTACAATATTGCTGCGATGTTCCGAATGCCGCACAACATTGCAAATATATCGGATGAATATTGTAGGGTATCTGGTGCTAACAGGAACCCTCTATAGTGTGTCAATGGAAATGGTGGCGTTAAATGATAATTAAATTTGAAACTTCCAGAATTGAGTCAACTATTCAAATTTATTGGAACAGACATGGATTAGCCTCACCAGGTCTTAGCTCCTGCAACTACTTCCTGTGGGGCAGATGGAAGCTCACTGTTTTCTGAAAGAATCCTGCAATGCTGCACGAACTTGAAGAGTTGATTAGTGAGGTACGTGCCTGCACTTCCGTTGACACACTACAAAGGGTGACTGAAAATTGCATTCTTTGAATGAGCCATCTCTGTTCTGCTAGAAGTAAACATTCTGAATGGTTTGATGTGATTGCAACGATTGCTTGCAAATGTCTTAGACTCACTAACAATATTATACAGCGCCACCTTCTGGGAAAATTTGTAAATAAATATAAAACTTCTGTATCAGGTTTTTACGACTTTAAAAAAAACATGCAATTAATTTCATACTTATATCTAGCTGTTATACTTATATCTTATATCTCTGTTTCCGAGTGATTTAATTTAAAAATGGGGGAGTCCTTTGTGGGATACCCTGTACACAAATGGAGTAAAATAACATATAAAATATGTATTGTAGCTAATGTCCGAACAAATGAACTTTTTGAAACACAAATGCAACAGTAAAAAAAATTATGTGATTAAGAAGTTTTATTTAAACCGGAATGTCTTGTTCGAATTTCAATGCAATAATAGAAACCATTTTCACAAATTATTTTTTAAATGAATTTTGAAAATTAAAAAAAATGTTCGTTCTTTTTGAGAAAAAAGTGCACTTGTATTACTAAAAAGATATTTTTCATACTCTTATTAAATTAGAAATGTCTCTACTTGCGTTAACATTATCTCTGAAAAACAACAAAATGTGACTGAAATTTGAATAAAATAAAAGTTCGAAAAATAGCTTCTAGGTGCCCATTATCTCTGAAAATTTGGTACTTTCAAATCCTATGGTCTCCAGTAGAGCGGTCAAAGACACACATAAGCATAGTTTCAATTATTTAGGGATAATGGATCTCGGTGGTTGGAACAATTGTTACAAAGTATTCAAATTTACATGAAATGATCATTAAATTTGTATTAGCCGAATTTATCTAATTACATTCTCGCTGCTTTCTCATTCCAATCTTCTATATATTGACTCTTATTTGTCTGGATCCGTAGTGCAGCGGCTAAAGATTCGACAATATTCAGCATGTTCCCTCAACGACGTTATCGTCAGCGTTGGAGTATGTCAGAATCGATGAATAACAACCTCAATTCCAATGGTTCTCTTCGTAACGATTTCGAGATATCATTGTATTGGCTAGGTAGAAAGCTTTATGACTTCAGTCTTATTTCTGTGTGATTTATGTCTCGTTTTTCTAGTTTGTATTTTGTTATTTGTAGAAATGTTCTATCACTGGAAATAAAAATAATAATCTAGAAGTAGTAAAAACCAATTATCTACGAATCTGGTTAAATGTGTCTTATCCACGAGTTTACTCGTATATTACTTATATTTGATATTGAGTCAGCAGTTTGGAGAAGGAAACAAGTGACAAAAAATCGAAAAGCACACATCGTGCACAAAACCTGTATTATTATAGACGCTCATTATTTGCCGTAAAAATATTACTAATTAAATCGGTGATGTCAAAATTCTCATAAAAAATTGGTTTAATAAAAGCAATAAATAAGAAAGTTTTCTTTTATCTCCCAGAGAAAAACAGTGATATCTTTCGTTCACTTCTTCAAACTGCTGATTCCTCTATTATCACGTGATATTGTACGATATATCTACGATGTTGTTACAATATTCTGAATGCTGTACAATGGCATGAAAGTTCCGTAGGAATATTGTAGAGCATCTAGTGCTAATAGGGTCAGTTAACTTTTATATTTTGGGTGGATATGATCTCAAAGACCTACTTCACACCAAAAGTTAACATAAACTGGAGACAAAATTTCCCTGAAAGGGTAAGATCTTTAATTCTCTTTGATCGTCTGTAGGAGGAGTGGTTATTCTTAACATTTATTTGCAAAATCACTCAAAATTTGATAAAATAGATAAAAGGAATGCAATGATATAAATAATCAATAGAGACCTTGACTGATTAGCAACGCGAGATAAGTGAAGCCCTTATGCATTACCGGTACGACAGTTGCACCATCCCCAAAGAGGGAGAAGAAATGTCCTGGTACATGATTCATACCGACATTGGAAAAATTTAAATGATCTTTCTTTAATTAAATATAATTTTTAGGAGGCGCTTATAAATTCCTCTTCTAATTTCTCGTTTAATCAAAAAGAAAATTATCCATAAATCACTAATGTCGTATATTTGGTAAAGAAAAAATAAATTTCAATCTTTCAAGAAATGTAAACATCGAAGCCCTTTCTCTCATTTTTACGATCCATCAGCGTCCTACCATTGACAAAGTATTGAAATTTTCAGTTTGCAGTCTGATATTGTTATATTCACCTCTTAGATGAATTGATCTTTGAAGCTCTTTCACCTGTTTATCAAAGTTCTGCATTGCAGAAACCTGCAAGGAGTAAAAGGAATACTTTTAAGAAAAGAAATGTTTAGTTTGGTTCTTCTGTTTGACTATTTCTGCCTCGACTGAACCGGGAGTCATCTTGTATGCATGTTTAAAAGAATCTTTGAAATGTTCCTTCAGAAAATAGTTTACGATGAATAAGGATATTTGTGCGCAAATTTTTGTAAATTTATTCTCTTTTTGCTTTGAATTTTGTATCGTTGGTAAATGGTGCTATATAAAGGGATTCAAGTCTATCAATAAAATGAAAAAGAAAAAAAATGATTGAATAGTACTCCTACCTATCATGAAAGCGAGACTGGTTGAAAATAAAATCATTACGATAGCTTCTGGTAGAAAAGAAACTCAATGCTGATGTAATATATAATGTTCTGGGATTTTTATTAAAGATGAGCATTAACCCTCTGAGTGGTTCGGTCTCCCTTGTAAAGCGATTCGAAAAGCGATTGTTCGAAGACCCCTTATCTGTTTTAAAAGTGCGCCCTCCTCCGAACAGAACATGTTCCAAAAGCGCAGCGGATTCAGTCTCTTCCCCCCTCTGATCCATGGGTAATCAGCAACCCCTCGAAGGGACTAACCACAAGAATCCGTTCTATTCAGCTAGGATCCTATTCAAACTAGCCCTTACTGCCTTCGGAGAGCCCACCTGTTGTGTGATAAATTAACACTTCAGGTCTTCAAGATGGGCAGTTGGGATCTATTTTCTGCACATTGCTCGTGTCAACAACACCAAATGACAAAAATACACACCGGTTAGGCGCGTATACCTATTTTTCATGTTTTGAATATCTAATAAAGTGAACATTATTGAAGCTGCATAAAAGTTGATGATTTTTAAGATCTTTGTGATTTAAATTTTTTGCCGTTTATTAATATTTGTATTTTAGCTGCTGGCTGTATTTTATATTAGTAGTTTTTTTATATCCGTGACTTCACTTTATTTACTCGTCAGCATATTATTCTATGAATTTAAAATTAATTTACTAAATTTTAAGGATTAAAAACAATGCCATTATATATATATATATATATATATATTCAAAAATTAATCAAATATTCATATATTCAAATTTTAATATACATATATTAAAAATTAATTAAATATAATTAAAAAAGACATAAAAAATTAGTAAAAAATAATTATATATATATATATAATTATTTTTTACTAATTTTTGATGTCGCAATAAAAGTTTTCATATTGCTTCTTGATTTAGTACTCCGTAAAAGGTAGAAAATTGAGAAACGATCACAAATATAAACAGTGTTTAACTGGATTAATCCGTTTTGTATGCACATAAATACTTATTATATGGATAGTCGCATAATAATCTGTATTCTATAAAACCGCCTGTAATAATTAATACATATGAAGGATTAGAAATAACCTTCTTATCCCCTGAATAATGTTTTAAATTAACTAATACTACAAACCTTTTTTACTGAAACTTGTACTATATGCTTGTTAAGAGCACGAGTTAATAATTCTCAAAATAAAGTTTACGTTTAGACTAAATGTTAGAAGAAATAACGTATACATATACCGTTATTTAGCACGCAAGATATTATCTTTTATTATAATAAACAGAAAATTAATTCACCTAGATTAACAAAATTTGAAACTTTTATACTATAGTACCGGTCATAGAGCATCCCGTGGCCAAATTTTCAAAATTAAATTTAATTCTTTATTTATAACTTTATTATCGAAAAGAAAGGTATATTAGAGTTTAGACAGGGCATTAGAGTTTTTTGAGCCTATTTAAACGAAAATTGGACCCTTATCTACAATTAGGGTTGCGTTTAGGAGTTACCGTATTCAGAAACACGAAGTGTAAAACGAGGAGATATATCAAAATTCGAATTTACAATCAATGATTACAGTACTTTCTCTTTGTATACTACGTATACGAGAAGGTAAAAGCAATCAACATTTTTTCAATCAATTTTACGAAAATGGGCCTTGGTACGAAGTACAAAATTGTTGAATTATTTTCTACAGATAGTTTTCTACAAACTTGGTAAAATCGAAAGAATAGGGAGGAAAATCTACCACATATTCGAAATTAGTCAGGTTCCCTTTTGTGCTATTCAAAAACAGTTTTGGGTCTTTTCGTACTAAATATAAAGGGAATTTTATAAGCATAAAAATGACACTTTATTCTTTATACAAAATTTTAAAAATTAAATTATATATCTCATTCATGTATACCATACTACTTGGAAAATAAATATCTTGTTTGCAGTTTTATAATTATCCATTCAAGTTCAGAATGAAAATAAAAACGTGTAGATAAATCTGAATTATATAAAAAAATTATACTTTACAAATTACAGCACACGCACACACATCCAAGATATTGCTATAAAACACATTATATAGTATGTGATGGTGGAATTTGGAAATAATTCAATGCCTGAGACTGCTATTATTTTTGGAAGAACTGTCCTTAAGCTTGTTAATATCGGATATATCAAAGGTTTGTAACACATAATAGTGGATTCTTGTCTCATAGCATTTATTAAAATTCACCTCAGAATTGGTATAAGATTTACCAAAAGCACTGGAATTTAAGCATTTAGATTTGATCACATATTGAATAATGCTTAATAGCAAATCAGCAAAACTGTAATGGTTCAAGGAACCAATGCATAAATGCAGTCTCTGAAGTAAGAAATAATATTTTCTTAGAAATAGTTTTGGGTTCTAGGAAGAAATACAAATTTTCAATGATGATTGAAATAATCTCTACACAGTTGAGCTGCAGATAATATCAGACTCTCAATAGGATTAGTATCAGCAGTATACAACGATGTTCCCCGATACAGTACTTTTAACAGATGGTTATGTCTATCTGTACGTGAAAAACATGTGACATAAACAGATAGAGAATCAGTTTGAGAAAGGTCGTAGCAGAGGACTGGTATATACAGTGGCGATTTTTCGCACAAGTGTTAGAGGCCCTCGCCTCGTGCATCTAGGGGGCCTCAAAACCTATTCGATCTATATCGTAATACTAAGCCGAAGATGAATTTTCGACATTGGGTAGGGGGAGGAGCAATTTTGCGCCTGTGTCCCCATACTGACAAAATCCGCCAGTGGGTATAGCATGATTGATTCACTGAAGAAATACTTCTGACAAAATTCCCGTGCTCTTTAAGATCAGTAAAAGTTATTAAAATGGTATCATTGGTAAAAATTGTTAATTGACGACAAAATAGTGACACTTCATAGATGTTTTGGCCGTTCTCGGTGAGGAATACAAAAAAGTTTGGGGCCGTTTCGTATCGTACCGTTCTTTTCGAAAATATAAAGCAAATTTAACAAGCTTAAAACTGACCCTTTACTCTTCAAATAAGTTAAATAAAATAAAAAATGTCAAAACATATAGAAAATAAATATTTTATTTACAGTTGAAATATTATTTATTAAAGTTCAGAATGAAGAAAATGGAGCAGATAAATCATAATTTTATAAAAAAAATTACACCTTACAAATTACAGCATGCACGCATAAGATAATGTAATAAAACACATGATCTGGCAGGTGACGGTAATATTTTGAAATAATCCAAAGCCAGAGACTGCTATTATTACTGAAAGATCAGTCTTCAAAGTTGTTATTAGTGGATCTGGATGTATCAATGGTTTCTAACATATATTAGTGGATTTCTTTTCTCAGAGCATGAATGAAAATTTAACTTGCAGTTGGCATGCATTTACCGAAAGCAATTCAATTTAGCTATATAGTTTTAATCATTTATAGAAGAATGCTTAATAACACATCAGGAAAAAAATTGTGCTTCAAGGAACTAATGCGCAAATACAGTATTCGTATAATATTTTCTGAGAAATATTTTTGTCTTCTTTTATTTTAAGCAAGAAATAAACATCTTCATTGATTATTCAAATAAACGTAAGAGAGTTAAGCTGCAGATATTATCAGTCTCATAATAAGATTATTAAAAGTCTGATAAGATCACACACCCAAACATTAAATTTAGTCGATAACGTTTTCATCTAAACTATATTTTCCCCTGCCTTTAACAAAAAGAAAATATTTTACAATGTAAAAAATAAAATTTTTTTCCACTTTCTTTAATTTTTATTTCCATGTACGTTATTTTTTCAGTTCAGAGTGACCTAAAAATAAATTTCCGGCTAATAATTATTTAATAAAATGATAATTATCTTTCGGAATGAATTTTTTCATTGTAATTTTTATGAATTTAAAACATATTTTTCTAAATGTTGTAATAATGAAGTTAAAATCTGTTCTAGTCTAAAAAAATTACACTTAAACCTGAAAATTAATTTTTTTAATAAAAATCAAATACATATATAATGAAATAATTGTAAAACTGAAATTTTCGATTTGATCTGAAAGATAAAACAATAAAAATAATGCATCATTTTCATATACCTTAAAACTTGCTCTATTTTTTGACAAAAATTTAATTTTACTCTATTTTTATAAATGAAAAATGAGTAGATGGAGATTATTAATATGAAAGAAGTTTACATTAATATCATAAAACTAGTTGAACGTGGGTGAAATGTGTTGATTCAAGAACACTGTTCAACTATATATAAATAGCAGATTTTCTTAGCTTCCCCTAGGCTTTCAATTTTTTTATGCTTGAATGCGGTATTGGAACAAAATCTATTTTACTTAAACCACAATATCTATTTTACGTAACCATTCGATATGGATCTTTAAAGCATTGAGGCATTGAAAAAAAATCTTATATCACATAAATTGTATTAAAAGAATAGTACTTGAAACATAATATAGCATCAAACCAGGCTGACATTAAACAAAAAAAAATCCGACACTGCAATTCTTCCGGAAATATAACCTCAATGCAAATAGCATTAAAATTCCCCACACCACAGGGGAGAGTGGGGTTTCGGATCCTGTGCCATCTCCAATTTGCAGTAAGTACATCCTTATCAGTCTTCATTGTGTTGACCTGTGCTCTCCCCGGATAATCAATCAAGATGTCAAACCAAGAAAGGGGGGTAAGAAATTAGGAAAAGTACGTGTGTTACACTTTAGAGACAGTTCACAATGAACGTAAAATTCAGTGCAAACCGATTTCGGGGTGTTTTCGACCACACGTTGAAATGCGTGTTTAACGATTTTGGGGTTCTCCAAGGTCAACGTAGAAATACGTGTGAAACACTCAGAGGGTTAAAGAGAATAGAATTATGGTTTCATTCAACGTAATTAATTAATTGCTAATTAGACAGTTGTTGTCATTATAGTTCGACCTAATTCATTTAACATAAACTAGTTTGTAAGTTCGACGAAAGCGTGTAATTAAACATTAAGAAGCTAAGAATTAATTGGGAGTTTTGTACGTATTTTTTTTGTCAATCTGTTGTACGTGAAAATGATAAATTAGTTCATGGAACACATTTAGATTTTCCTTATTGCCCTATTGCATTTCAAGAGTTTAGTGAAATAATTAATTCATATTTTTTATTATTAATTGCTAAATTAAGTGTTAATTAAATAGTTCTTTCATCAAATTATATATCATAGTATTATCAGCATATTGCAGAGGAAAGTTAAAATTTTATCAACATGTTTAAATACTTTTATATGCATTTCTGTTACAATGGAGATTTTTAATTATTTAAAAATCGCATTAAGACTGCAGGAAAATTTAAAACCAACATATAGATTATTTTAAACAATGGTAAAACTCATTAAAACCATTTCTTAAAATTATGAAAACGAAGAATTTAAAGTCAACTCTCATAAGATTTAAAAAGTATTTAATAAGAAAGTTTGAAAATTTATAAAAAATTATGTGAACTCTTACTTTAATAAAAACTAAGAAAGCATATTTATAAAAAAACGCATCAATTATTTCAGAGGTCTCTTCGTCGTTGGAATTGCTATAATTCTACTCCTTTGTATCACTTCTGCAAATTTAAAAACCTTCTGCTTTTGAAAAATTTTATATATGGATCAGGAAATAAATCATTGGGTATTAGATTACAAAGAGCAGGATAGGTATTCGAATGTTCTTTATCTGGAGATAGATATCTTCAAACAATTAATGAAATCCTGAAGTTAAGAAGAAAGAAGTGTTCATCAATCAAACAGAAAACAACTTTAAAATTCTTCTTTTGTTCTTATTGCTAAGCCGACGAAGAGTGTTCCTACAGACAAAAAGAACAGTTTAAACCGCTGTGAAATATGTAAATGCTTAGTTTAAGAAAGCAATGCAATATTTTGGGGTTTGTTTCACGCTCAAGATTTCTTTTGTTTCCTCATACCAGTGGCGTAGCAAAAGGGGGCAATGAGGTATAGATGTCCCGGCCATCAATCTTAAGGGGTACAATAGAGACAAATATTTATGTGTCTATGTCAATTTGTAAAATAAAATATCAAGAGGGGTGCGAAATAATAACACCAAGACCCGGGGCCGATTCACCCTTGTTACGCCACTAAGGGCGGAAAAATCACATTTTGCCCCGGTTCCACTTAGCCTTGAAACACCACTGAATGCTGAATAGACTACGGATAGAACGGGTTACTTATTTTCACTTCAAATGCAAGTGTTTTCTGGGAAGCACTGGGCTTATGCACAGAACGAGCGCCAGTCTTAGAGGACAGTGGAAGCAAATATAAGTGCGTATTTATCACTTTTTCAAGCTAAATATGATGAGGGGGGGAAAATATAATATTATAACCCAGACAACAATTATCCTCTCTACACCATTGCCTCATACACTTTTGGAATTCATTCCGATACTTATTTATGATCGAGAAGGTAATAATTCGTATATTCTGCCAATAGCAATTCATTTATGCCAGAGGTAATTTTAAGGCTTGGTTGGAGCATCGTTATGATACGCCTTGGGTTGAGTTGGGTAAATTTCCAAATCCATGCTAGAAGACAGACGTCGAATCCTGATGGAGTCAGTGTGCAAGGATCCTAGTCTACAGTGAATATTTGGTGGAATCGTGCACCGTACCCACCCCTTGATCACGAAGCCGAAGCTATACCATTAGGCAACCGCGACACACAGGTACGTTTCAAATCTCCGTCTATCTCTATATTTATATTCTACCCATTTAAGATTAAGACAACTTAAAAATGGACGGTATCTGCCTTTTAATGAGAAAAATAGATAAGTAGATATTCTGGAAACAAGAAAAAACATTTCTTCCGGAACTTACTGCATACAACCATTTACTTATACTCTCAAATTTCTAGAGATATTTACTTATCTCTAGAAATATGAGCTAATATTTACCCGAAGGATTGTACGGGCATGGTCTTAAATGGCTACATAGATATTTTATGCGAGTCAATGACAAAAATTGTGCAAAAAATGCCCATATTTTAAATCACTGTATCTTTTTAACTGCAAAGTAATATAAAAGAAGAGAAAAATATAAACAAATTTGGTTTTCCATGTCATAAAGAAGAATTATGCTAATGAGCCTCCACAGATTTAGTGCAGTGAAATACCTCACTATCTTCTTTAAGAACAACTTAGGCAAAGTAATTTATAAATGCTTTTAAACAAACATAAAACTTACTCTGAACATAAAAATATTGCGTGTTAAAGTTATATCTAGAATATAGTAACTTAGATTTTTTTTTCTGCTACATTTATGCAGATGAATTGAGAGTATCGTGATAAATTGGCTTTAAAATTAATGTATCTGAAGCATAATATATAGGAATTAGAATGGACTTCGAAGCACGAAGAAATTTTCAGAATTTTTTCATCAAAAAATACCACCACATATAAAATGAAAAAATTTTGAGATGAGGATATTTATTTACTTATCTCTAGAATTGCAGATTAAAAAAAATTATATTGCTGGAATATTTTTTTGTTACCGTCTCTGTTTCACACAGGTTTTTCAGTGCAAACAAAACTTCTTAATTGTGTTTCAGACAAACTATTTTTCGCAACAAAATACACGAATTAAATACATTGAAACTTGTGAACGGAAAACATATTTATACTCGATGAACCTTCTTAATCGACAATTACCGGTAAAACTTATATTAGGAATAATTAATTTTTGACAACAATTCGTACTATCTGAAGAGTCAATTCCGATAAAATATCATGAAATACTTAATCAGAAAGGCGTTTAATAATCCCAAAGATAATTAACGGATCGGAATAACTAAATTTTTACAGTATTATAAAGAAGAAATTTCTTACCTCGTTTAAGATCAGCAATATTTGGAAAAGAATAATAAATTTACTCCTTGTGTTTGAAAAAATATAACTTAGCCATTAATGTGCAATTTTGTTTTATTTTCAGAAGGTTTTCGATGTGTAAAATGTCATTTTCTCAACAATATTTTTGTTTGGAAATGTTTCGAATGTCTTCCAATAATTCTGGTAGTTTTTCGCGAAATGTTTTCTGAACATCACATTCCTTTCAGTAATGAAAATCAATGAAGGATATGGATGTGAAAGTATCTGAAAGAAGAAATTTCTTCCATTTTCACTAGAATGCCATTTTTATAAGGGAAACGAATCATTTGCATGACATTGCACAATTTAATTATCTATTACAATTCAGTTCAGTTCAGTTAATAATCAGTTTTGCGTATTAAAAAATAATGAAGTCTACTCATTTACCATTTGCAATTAACTGAGATAGAATGTTTTCTTCTTTGATATACATGGACATCATTATTCACAAAAAAAAATCTTACGCATACAATAGAATTTGGAAATGTGAAAAATGTTAATTTTTGTTAACAAACAGAATACCAACAATCATCTCGAAAAAATTGTTTTCGATATTTTTATATGGGCGCTAATTATAAGCACTTTATCGAGATTGTGGATTGAGTATTTGGACATTTTAAGTATATTTTTAGCAATTACTCAGGATGAAAATTTATAACGTTATCTGCATTTAAAAATGTTCTATACATCATACTCATTCCAAAGTTGCATAAGCATATATTGAAAGGATTTTGTGTCTTTCGTAATATTAATGTCCTTTAAAGCATACGAGGACTATTTTGGAACGGACCTCGCAATTTTGAAGTGTTTATATAATCCCCCATCTCTAAACACCAGCACCACGCAAGCAGGTGGGCATCTGACCCACGACGTCAGATTTATCGTGCATCAACTCCCATACACGGCAGATCTGCAGTGGAATCGGCTTTCGAGTATGAAACCCTCCAGTTTCAAATCCGAAACCTTGACACTAGGCCACCGTGGCCAGAGAATTTTGTGTGAATAATTCATATAAGAACATTATTATTATTATTATTATTATTATTATATTGCATTGAGATCCTCGTGCATTATTTTAGGAAATTTGTAAACAAAAACCAAATATATTTCTAGTTCTCAGTAATGCTAAAAACGCAAAATATTGTGCAGACCTAGACTATCTACTTACAAACTCTAGAAGAATATGTTCATGCTAAATGTAAATGTAATGCGCATTCGATCGTTCTAATTTTAACGCGCATCGAATAATTTGAAGATTTACAACATTTTAATACATTTTATTCATTTCTTAACAAAAAAAATCAAAAAGTTATCAACGGACTTTGATGAATTTTCATTATAGCATAACATCTAATAACGAAATTGTAATGAAAATTTCAGAATAATTGTTCAGAAATTGAGAAGCTTTGTTTTGAACGTCCATTGTGCACTTTAGTTAATTTGAACTGCTGGACAATTGCCAAGGACGGATGACACTATCACCCATTGCAATCACAAAATGAAAAAAAGTAAAATGTGGACAATTAGAATAAGTGCGGGGTACAGTAAGAATAGGTGTCCGTATGCTAATTTTCTTTTCCACGCCTGTTCGTTATGTAATAGCGCTAATTTAAAGGATTTGACAAGTGTGGAGAATGGTTGTTCCATATTAAAATTTAACGGTATAGATTTAATTGACGAACATGAAATTTTCGGTATACCTTCGCGATATCATTTAGATGATTCATCGCGCGGCCTTATTATTTGAAAAACGGAAATTAACGTGCTCTCATGGAGTTCTACATCGCCCACAGCGTTGTTTCGTGGATTTGGAAAGCATTTAAAACAACTGGAATGTGCAGCGAGAGTCACGGGGGAGGTTGTCTTAGAAGTACGACATCTTCAAGAGACAGGTACATGTTCTATCGGCAAAAAGGTACCGTCGCACCACAGATCAGCAGGTGGAAAATGAGTTTCTTGCTGCTTCAGGACAGTGGATCTCCCGAAAAACTACCCAACCCACGACTACCGGCCTACCCTATCGGGTGTAAGACTCAACAAGGGCAGCCGGGCGGGGAAAGAGAGCCAACCTCAGCCTGCAGAGAGAAAACGGAGCTCAGCCCCCCGAAACAGTATTTATTTCCAAATCAAAAGAAGATACAAAAACGCCAGTCAAAACCAGAACAAAACAATAGAAAATAACCATATACATACAGAAAATATAATAAATACTTCCTTACAGCGGGAAGCTGTTTAAAACAACAATATTTTTATACTGCAAATATCTTTACAACAAATAAATTTTTAACAACATTTATGTACAAAACAACGCCCAACTGGGGCAAGAGCAAGAACTGAAATAGCAACCAAAGGTAACAAAACAAACAATGAACTGAACAATAACAGCACAAAAACACACTGAAACATATATACAACGCCCCGTGGGGAGGGATCAAAAGATCTCAAAAGTCCCAAGGCGACATTCAAAGACGCGCACAATGCAAAATACTCTTAGGGTAATAAACTCTTAACTAAATAACTCTTAGGGTATTGCAGAAACCACGTAGGAACCGCAAAAGCACAAAAACCAAGAACAAAAATACCTGCAAATATTAATATAAAAATACAAAAAATACGAGTTAATATAAAAACAAAAGCAAAATTCATCAACTGTCATTCACAAATAGATAAATACAATGCCAAAAACATAAAACAATGATAAAGAAACAACCAAGATGAACCAAAAATTGGCCATCAGATAGAATCCTCTGCAAAAATTTAACACCATTAAATAATATATCCCATGTTTCAAGAAGATTACTCTTAACTAAGCTTAGATCAGGCATAATAAATATAATTTAGAATTCTAACTAAAA
Source organism: Araneus ventricosus (assembly GCA_013235015.1). Classification (NCBI taxonomy): domain Eukaryota; kingdom Metazoa; phylum Arthropoda; class Arachnida; order Araneae; family Araneidae; genus Araneus; species Araneus ventricosus. The sequence goes on along the minus strand of BGPR01002267.1, from coordinate 141,530 downwards.
CTACAGCAAAATAAAACTTCCTTAGGAAAAAACAAATAATTCAGAAAATACATAATAATAAAAATAAGAATTTAAAATAAATCAATACAATAGGTTGAAAAAAGGTGTAAACAACGGTAAAAACATTCAATAATATTAAAATAATAAAAGGATGCAAGCTCTAGCTCGCTGCATAAATTCCAATATTTCTGATAACACTTACAGAAAACACATATGCCCCGGGATAAAAACACCGGAAGTGGGCCAAAAATTTCTATCAGGTAGTACAATAAAAAGCTCAATCCAAAAAGGGGTCAAAGGACCCAATAGTTCGAAAAAAAGACACAAAAATGTTCCAGGCCAAGAAACACGGTAAAGACAACAATTAAAGAGCAAATTCAAACAAACAAGCAAATAATATAACCAAACAAACAATCATACAAAATAAGCAAACAAGCAAAATAAGATAAGTAAATAAAGAAATAAATCTTACAAGTATAAAACCTGCATAATAATAAGATTGAAAACAGATGCATCTAATAGTAAAACATTCAATAGTATTAGAATAATAGAAGGATGCATGCTCCAGCTCGGTACAGAAATTCCACTATTTCTTATAACACTTCCAAAAAACGCATATGACCCGAGACAGAAATTCCAAAAATAGGCCAAAAACCTTTATCAAATGGTAAGTTAATATTCCCAATTCAAGGGTGTGGCCAAAGGTCTCACCAACTCGAATAGGGCACAAAAATGATCCAAGTCAAAAACAAAATAAGAACAGAAATTAATCAAGCAAACAATTAAACATAATCAAACAAACAATCCGCATAATACCAAACAAACAGATATATAGGTACAGGACTGCAGGGAGTAACGAAACGAAAAAACAAACAATATAACCATCATTAATAAAAACACAGAAAACAATTTAACCAGAGACACTAACTGACCGAAACTTAATTTCGTCACAAATTTTATTCGAAATGACACAAATTTACTGGAATAGAAACAATGAAAGTTTATTCTTTAAAATTTTTAAAAACCAAATATGTTTATAAACATCAGAAGGACGAATAAAATGATAATCGCTTGTGTGAGGGCAGTCAAACACGAAGTGGTCGGCGTCCCCCAGACCCCCGCAGATACAGTTAGGGCTATTAAAAATCTTAAATCTGTAAAGATAGGCCAGGAAAGGACCATGTCCGGAAATGAAAAAGAGAAAATATCGATTATGAGTCAGGAGAATTATATCCACAAGTGGGACAAACTCCCTGACCCTCAGACTATTTTTAGAATCCTTCCAATGTCGCTGCCAATTCTCCAAAATATAAGATTTAATAAATTTTTTAAGGAAACTAAATGGTGCCGGTAGGGACAAAGGATTACCATTAATTATTGCATCTTTAGCCAATTGGTCGGTCAGCTCGTTACCTGGGATACCAGCATGAGCCTTCACCCAGGACAAACCGACCGAACCAATTGCCCTGAACATATTATTTTTAATATTATTTATACAAATGGATTTAGAATTTGATTTTTTAAAAACTTGTATTGAAGAAAAACTGTCAGTATAAATATTAATTTTATAACCGTTTCCAGGGCCCAGCTAGCAGCAAAATTAATCGCCGCCAACTCGGCCTGGAAAACGGAATTATAATTTGCTAACTTAAATTGGAAAGATTAAAAAAGAACATTATTTTTGAAAATACAAACCGACGCCCCGATGTTACCATCAATACCGGAGCCGTCGGTGTATACATCAAAATCTACACTATTTAAATTTTCGGGAAAAACTAAAACTTTAAATTTTAAATCCACACAATTATTTTTAATATAAAATTCTAAATTATTAACATGAATATAATTGTAATTATTACTCCTACAATACCAAATTTGAAATTTAATGAATGAACCATTGGCAACGACTTGGAGAGGAAGAATACCCAAAAATACATTTAAAGCGTTGGTAGGACATGTACTGTATGCTTTATAAATTTTAATGAGTGCCACACGTTGGACTGAAAAAAGAGAATTAATTTGTATCTTAGTAAACGAACCACCCCAGACAGCGGCTCCAAATAAAAGCGAAGGTTGAATAACTGAAAGGTACCAGTGTTTCAAAAGTGAAACACCGGTACCCCTATTCCGGCCAGAAACAGAGCTAAAATTTTGAATTAATTTATGTATTTTTTTATGCAATGAAAAAATATGTTCAGACCAATTAAGTTGGTTGTCTATACAAATTCCTAAATATTTTAAAGAGTCCACTGTCCGGATGGTTCTATTAAAAATTTTAAAAATAGGTGGACTTTTAAAAGTTGACAACCCCCTTTTTGACGATTTTTATTATGGCTGCTTCTGGAAACGACAGCAAGTGTCGTTTCAGAGGCAACCTGCAAATTGATGGTAGATAAATGATCACATAAAAGATTTAATGTGAAATTGACTTTATTTTCAAGATTTTTTCGGGAGTCGTCAACTATAAAAAGGGCTAAATCATCTGGTAGGCCTGAAGGAAACTTTGATCGTTGTTTAAAACTAAAATGTCATTAAAATATAAATTCCAAATATGAGGCGCCAGGACTGAACCCTGAGGACAGCCCTGACAAACCGCAACTGTAACAATATCAGACCCTATAACATAAGAGACAGACCTTTTAAATAAATAGCTGAAAATAAATTTGCAAAAACAAGGAGGGATATTGTATTTATGAATTAAAGGAAAAAGGACATCCCAGTCGAGGCTATCAAATGCCGCTCTGATGTCAATAGACACAAGAGCGACATGATTCCCCTCCCGGGAGCCCTTAATTTTATTGATAAGATGGTTAACTGCCACTTCGCAGTTCGACTGCTCACGAAAACCAAACAGGTGAGGATGAATTAAATTGTTACTAGAAACATAAAAATTAAATTGTTTAATAAAAAGCCGCTCAGTAAGTTTGCCAAAAGTAGGCAATAAACAGATTCTGCGGTATGATCCAACAGAAAGCCTGTCTCTTCCTGGCTTATGCAGGAAGAAGACCTTGGCATTTCTTAATTTTGAAGGCAAATGAGAAAAATCGAAACACAAATTAATAATTTTACAAAAGAATTTCTTATCAAATTTAAAAATTTGAAACCAGGTTTTATAGTCCATACCATCCAGGCCGGGGGACTTACCACCTCCGAGATTCCTGAAAAGGTCTTCTAAATCGTTAATCGAAATGTTTTTAAGAGGTTGAAATGGAAATTTTAAGTTATTAAACGAATCTAAATTTTTAGCAGGGAAACAATGGTTTAACATATATGAAATAGTTTCATTTATTGATGGGTTATTTACATTTGGAACTTCAACAGAAAAATTAAAATTCCTCTTAAATTTATTGAATACTGTTTTAAAAGTTTGTCCATATTTAAGTGTATAATTAGAACAAAAATTTTCCCATGCTTTTCTTTTAGTCAAATTTATTAATTTCTTAAGTTCGGAACGTTCTCTTCAGTAGGTAACACCGGCGACCCTGACCGCCTCCTCAGGTGCCCCGTTCCTTTTTAAAGCTGAAAACTTAGATATAATGCGGTGACTCTATTCCGTTTGAGACGTAGAGAGTCATTCCAGAAATGAAAAGATTTACTGTTACGTAATGGTTTCTTCTTAAATGCACCAAATGCGGTATCACAGATGCATTTAAAAAATATTTTATAAAAATGGTCAACATCCTCAGAAGAGGAGGCCAAACCAAGTAAACTATTTAAATAATCAAAATCCTTACGGAAAATATTGAGAAATATTTTAAAAGAATACTTTGATTTGAAAATGAATTCTTGAGAGGGGTGGAAATCACCCGCGAGCCGGACACAGATATACTTGTGATTGGTGGAGGAATCCAAATCTAAAACATTCCAGGAATCTAAGTAATCCTGGTAAGAAGTGGAAATTGAAGTTAAGTCAGGAAAACCCTGACTGGTATCTGTAACAAATGTGGGTCCAAGATCCTTACGATTGCAGATAGAAAAATTATTCGAAGAAATAAAATTTGAAATGACCTGCCCACGATGATCTTCAAAACCATAGCCCCAAATTTGGGACCTGGCATTGAAGTCACCGACAAGCGGGTCAAAGGAATTATTTAAGCCAAAATGTGATATTTCATTTATTAAATTATCAATGTTGTCCTTCGGTTGAAAATAAAGATTAGTTAAGCATAAATTATAGCTGGCAAAATGAACGATTATAGAAACAGTGTTTAAGGTATTACTTTTCAATGAACAATTTAATTCTGAATTTAAACAATAGACAACGCAATTAAAACGAATTGAAGAATACATAGGATAACCTAGGGCATCGCCCAAGCGGGTACCATCAACAACGTACGGATCCTGGACACAAAGAAAATCACATTTAAGATCTCCAGCGGTCATCAAAGCAGCACTGTGCCCAGCCTGGGAGTGATTAACATTAATTTGGAGCACCTGAAGAAATTGGACCATAATCAGTCAACCTCACCATGTTGGCTCTCTGTTTTTCAAAACACTCACACTTTAACCTATCAAAAGGCTTATGATTAGCATCAAAAGTAATACCATATTTTTTATTATACTCCCTGCAGTTAATACATGTTACACCTTTGCAGTCCTCGGTGGGGTGGTCAATTCCACAATTCGAACATAAAGTTTCATTGGCCCGAGGGCACCACTTTGTTGTATGTCCGAAACGTCTGCAGTGATTACACTGCTTAATTCCAAAGAAGTTGCCGAACTTGAACCTGGAAAACTCAAAATAGAGTACAGGTTCATCGAATACTCGTTTGTATATAGAAGAGTCAATAATGATTATCCAATTAGTGCTATACCTAGCTTTGATCGAAAAGTTAACATCAAAGAGAGGTTGATTTTTAGCATCGGAAAGAAAGACATTTTTAGCTGAGAGACACTTAGGGGTCTATTCTGGTACCCCCGGTTGGGGGGGGTTCCGGAATAGACCCCTTAGTCAGGCGATCCTTATCCACGTCATTCGGAAGGCCAATTAATATAATCTGGGGACGTCGGCGCTTAGGCCTAGTAACCTCAAAATGATTCTCAAGAGAGGGAACACACTTGATTTCGGCCTTCAAGGACTCTAAATCTTCTGGTGTAGGGGTCTCAGTAATGAGACCACCCCTGCTCACTTTGGAAATCCGTCTAATTCTAGCTGGCGAGTTGCGACTGGTTAAGGCTGTTTCCGATCTCTTTCTATTTTCTTCAGAGGAAGACTCCTTTTTAGGGCGCAGAAGGACAACATTGTTGTCTCGTTGTGAGGTGACAGGTGCCCTGACTGGCGCAACCGGTCTAGAAAGAACATCAGAAAAGGAAGGTGTTGCCTTGTAGATGTGGGATTTAACCTGCTTAGATGTTTCAAGTAGGCTTTTGGACGATTGCTTTAAATCTTGTTTGTATTCAACTAATTCTGCACTGACTAGATTTAGCTTTCCCCTAAGGGATTCTATTTCAGCCTCACAGTCTCTAATCTTTGCCTGGTACTGGCTCTCAGTGGCATCAACATGCCGAGGTTTATGATCATAGATGTTGGATAGGTTAGTAGTCTCACGATCTTGAAGAAGATTGATAATTGGTGAAATTACTTTCTCAACAATGGAGACCCGGACAGCAGCTTTGATGTCACGGGACTTATTGATAAATATTTTAGACAGTTCTTGCAACGGAGACACCAAGGCCTCAGAAACAGATGTTTCAAAATTATAATCAATTATTTCATTAATCAGAGATTCGACAGCACCAACACCACTGACCTTAGATTGGCTATCTGGCGGAATCTTCTGCAGGGATTTAACACCACTAAATGATGTATCCTTGGTTTTAGAAGCATCACCCTCAACAGGGCTTGGATTAGCCATGGTGAAGATGGGTTCAATATTCTGACTCAGAGATTCAGAAAAACTATTTTTCCTTGACATAGAGTAGAAAATCCAGGAGATGCATAATAAAAATAGTAAGAGTTCATAAAAATTCAACAAAAGTAAAGTTGAAAAAGGATGCAAATCATAGTAGAAACATTCACAAGTAATAAAATGGTAAATGATGCAAGCTCCAGCTTAGTGCAGAAATTCCATTTTTTCTTGAAACACTTCCAAAAAACATATATGTCCCGGGACAAGAGCGCCGGGGGTGGGCTGTAAATATCAGTTGAAAGGCAGGGAAAAAAGCTCAATCCACAAATGGGGCCAAAGGACCCGCCAACTGGAGAATACGCTCAGAAACGGTCCAAACCTGGAAACATGGTAAAAGCAGCTATTGAAGTATAAAGTCAACCAAACAAGCAAGTAAATAAAGGCAGACAATAAGTCAATCAAAAATGCACTTGTTACGTCATGCCGTCGCCTAGCAACGGGGCGAAAAACAATTCCAAGTTTTATGGTGTCAAAATTTCAAACACCCATAAATATAAAAATAGTAGTTCAAACTCACAAATAATAGTATATTCGGACAGCTCTTACAAAACCCATCAAGGCAGTATCATTTTTATATCAGAAAATACACGGAAAGCATGGATTAGTGAAGACAGCAAACGGAGCCAAAAAAGCTCACCACCATCTCTCGTACCAAAGCTGACTCTAACTCTCCCAAAAAACTGTAGTGATACGTTTTGGGGAAAGAGGACTATAACGCCCGCAGACCTGTTGTGTGTGTGTCCCATTGTCCAGACTGCACCATACCGCCCGTTTGTAATGATGTCATAAGCATAGCAATTGGACAGAACGGGACTGGGATTCTCAGATGAGAGTAGGTTCAGACTGTTATCAGTCTGTAGACTCCAACAGATATGGCGTGGGACTGGTACTGCTTATTGTTCAGAAATTAACCAGGTAAGAGTCCGATATTCGACATACAATATCGTGGTATGGGCCGGCATCAGGATCAATGGCTGAACGCCCCTACATGTAGCTGCAGCTGGGGCAATTACCGACCAATAAATACATTGATAAAGTTCTATTGCCTCATGCTGTCGTGCTGTTCTTCGTGATAAATTTGTTTTCATGGGCGACAACGCACCATGCCATCGAATAATTGCTGCCATGGATTGTCTAGAAAGAACAAAACGCCGTCTCTTACCACCCCGTACCCGTGACCAGACCGGTCACTGAACGGTTTGTTGGGCAAGACACGGGAATTCTAATTAAGAAAAAAGAAAAATAAACAGAAAGAAATTTTTACACTATGCACAGAACAGACATTTTCACTTTTACACTATTAGTTCGTAATAGTCTTCTTTTCTTTAGATGTTGTTAAACCTTTTTTTTTTGAAGGAGGGATGTCCGGTAATTGAGCTTTTTAATTCAGCTCGCTGGTAAGTTGAAGGCTAGGGAGGCCGGAAAAGATCTCTGTTTTCGCTTATGAATTTGACAATCCCACGAATTTTATGCCTGGAGACGAAGTTATTGGCGACTCTTTTCAGCCATTCTTGTTCGAAGTTTGGCGCTGGCTTCCTCATATGACAAGACTCTGTGTAAATACACTCCGTGGCATAGTGAAGTACTGTACCAATTAAACCACAACTGCAATAATCGCTGTCAGAGAGGTGAAACCTTTTGAGGTTGGCAGGGAAAGGGCCCCTGAGAGAAGAAGATAACACCCTCTGTAATACAGTTAGTGAGACAGAGACTAACTGAGGGCATGATGTTAGATTTTCCTGCCTGTATCGACATTCTTCCATGAGGTTTGCCACTCTTCAAGCATGCTCTTCCGGAGGAGGCCTTTTATGTGCGGTTTAGGAAGCTTAGTAAGTGAATAGGGTTGCGCATGTTATGTTGCGTCTTTTGCCAGGTGGTCTGCTCTCATTGCCTCTATTGTCTGCATGCGCTTTACCCCACGAGACTTTTATTATTGGATTTCTTAGGAGGATTTTGAAAATTGTTCTTGTTGTTTCGTTTGTGCTCTTTGAATGGGAAGATGCCATAATGACTAAGAAGTGGGATAAATTGCCTGAACAGCTGCTGAATAATGTTATGCAAAGAAGGACACGACGTGTGGAATGTTGTATCGCACTCCACTGTGGGCTTATCCAGTACTGATATCTTTCTCAAAGGTACCTGTGCTAGGTTATATGCATGTTTCCTTTTCTCGGTACACAACACCAAATGAACATTTTTTTTTCTTTCGGATGTTTAAAAATTCTCTGTATTTTCCAGAAAAATAAATAATATTTATTCTAATGTCAGAACTGTGTGGCAACAATATTTTATCTTGCTGGACCTCCAACCCCGCTTTATTTTGTGCTACATTGCAATTTGATATCCAACAGTGTATATCAACAGAAATAAGTCATTCTTACTCAAAAAGGGTTATAGTTGAAATATATAATACATGCCTAATTAATTTCTGAATATTCAAGAATTCAAGCGATTAATAATTCTTCTTTAGAACATAATTCATTTATTCCTAGAATTTCGAAACTCTTAATATTTTTTAACTTAGTAGATATTTTGATACCAGTTATTCTTGTAGTTTTTTTCTTTTAAAAGACTTTTGAATATACTTGGAACAACAGCTATATGTAAAGCCGACAAACTCGTTAGAGACAGCCCATAAATAAATGGGTTTTATATGATCAAATAATAATTTTTGATACGAGATCGCTTGGATAATATGTTAATGAATTAACATTTCTTTTTGTTAACTTATCACCAAATTTTGATTTTATAATAAGTTTAATTAGATAAATATCTAAATTTAAAAGTCTCTTCTTGGATTCTATGCTTACAAACATACGTCTGTCGTTTATAAATATAATTTGGAATATATTTATAATATTAAGTGAAAAATTATTAAAATTTGACAGATTAAAGATTGAATTTTACTTTCAACCAAAATATTTCACATTCCACCTTAATAAAACTTTTGTATTAAATACTAAATTGTTATTACACTCTGTTGTTCGAAGGTTACAAAAGAACTTCAACCTTTTGATAAAGAAAAATGCCTTTAAATACAGTCTGCTCAGAAAGGTCGTTTATAAACTTTAAGTGTAGGTCAGGCATACAGAAACAAGCTATTTTTGGAATAAACATTCGTTCGGAAACGTAAAGGGGGACGCCTACAGGGGGATCTTTGCCAGTGAATTGAGTAAAAGGAAAGGATACGCCAAATGAAATGTTTAGCTGAAATTGAAAAAAGTACAAATTTGCAATAGAACATCAGCACAGGTTTATAAAAAATATGCAACATGACATATACAATAATGGCAAGTAGGAAGTCATATCACCAACAAATCTTTGAAGTGCTTAAAAAAGTGTCCAAAGTCTGTACCGTTTGAAGCGATACACGCGAACCTTGTTGTTATTCATACAACTGTGTTGTTGTGCTCTGTATATATTTGAATTCCTTTAACACCGTTTGGATGATTATCTGGTATAACCTTTTCTTATACTTAATTTCCTGACAGAGTGTCCCCTGTTGCGGATTCCCTTTGAGTTTCCAACCCCATTATCTATTGCAAAAATGACTTTTTATCTACTTACCCTCAATGTTTGAAACCGAGCATTCTGAACGCCCTGTATAACCATATAATTCAATCTGTTCAATCATTTCCTTTATTTTGTTTTGAACTTATGGTTCCTCTTATTAGTATCTTCAGGCAAAGGGCAGCAACAGCATTCTGTTTCTACTGATATTATAATTTTAAAAAAGAAAATTTATTAACAATAACCATACAATTGCTGCAGATACCTTATTGGTGCTAGCTTGAAACGTTTATAGTTCTTAGATGTCGGCTCCAGCATTAGTACAACGTGTTTTTACAACGATTTTAGAAGTAGTAGTATATCAGAAGCAGTGCCAGTTCGGTTTATGGTTTAGATAGAACTATCGATCTCTTTAAGAATATCTGAGAGAGTTCTATAGTGATTGTCACTAAGCGTCCCCTTCTTCCTTAGAATCAAACCACGATAATATTGGGGTTTCAACGTACATTCAAGTATAGCAACTCCCAGCTCAAGAGAGCCGAAAATTCAGTCCCTGTTGCTATCGAACTGTTTGAGGACTTCTTAAAGAGATAAACCTCCTCATTCGAATCATCAACTGAATGAGAACTGCTTCAAGTTTTCATTGACTTCCATATTGTTGGAAACCAACTGTATGCGATGAAACTGTATGCTGTACAACGATTATTACTGTATTGAAGGACTATAAACGTCTCAAGGCAGTATAAATACTGTATGGCCTGTAATATATGATTACCAGTTTTCTAATTCTAATAATAATAATTCTAATAATCTCGTAATAAGAAAAAGTAACGTTAATTAATCTCCATTAAAAAGAATTTCGCTTTCGAATGTTGAATATCCTCTCAGTGTTTCCTTTCGTATTTACGACCGCTGCACACGGAACAAGTCTTAACATAAATTTGTTCATTTTCATCTCGAAAAATACATCTGAAACCCAATGGATGTGACTTTTGGTATATTTTTATTCCTTAACCGCTTAACTTAACAGCCCGAGAATACTCGTGCATGAAATTAACGAAATTTTAGTCTTATAAACTAAAATTGAATCATTAATTAGCTGTATAATTTGACAGAAAAAATATGTAGGATCCATAATCATCTTAAGTATCCTATGCCTTCTTATATGAATGAAAACGACAGCCCCTTTCCAAAACAGGAGGGGTCATCTTATTAGATAGCAAAGAAAACTATTCAGTTAAGTGGTTAAGCCTTTCATACATGACTATCGGCGACAGTGGTAATTCACGCCATTCCATTTTTTTTGAATAGCCACTTAGGAAGGTCATTAACGATCGCTCCACACTATGTAAATCCATCCACTACCAGTGATTAATCTATCCGAACCCCGCTTTCTCCGATTTCCTTGTTGAACCATAAACCCTAAGTCTCTGCCACTCACACGTACCTATTCCCGCCGCTCTTATGGCCCGGCATTCCATTTGGAGTGATGGATATGGTGACAGATTTGATATCCAGCTTCTGTTCCACACCAGGCGAATGCTGACAGGTGCTTTGACGATCGTACTTTCCAGAACAGTGAAATTTGCGTGAAGTAGAGAGGTCGAAAATGACTAGACTTAGATAATTGAAGAGTCATATTCCATAAGGAGCTGGCATCTATCTTTGTTACATTTCGCCAATAGGTTTTCGATTAGAGGGCTCAATGACCTGCACACTATTTTGTGTCCATCCCAATATATACACTACATTATATTTTAAATTTTATAAGAGAGCAATTTTTAGAATTAATTCATTTTTGAAGCCACGCTTATTATTAGTCAATTTTTATTTTTCCTCAGTTTTATTCTCACTCCAATACTCATTCTGCGCTGCTTTCTTTGTTCTCTAAAGAATGGTATAGTTGCAGTACGCGCACGGTGTTGCCCGTAGCATCATGACTTCAACAAAATGGAAAAAAGAACCCACAATAACATGAAAAAGCTTTGAAAACAAAATAAAAACAAAAGATACATAATTTTTATTTTTAGGAAAATAGTCCCGAGTACGTTAATCCAAAATAATATTAAAAAATTTCAACATGAAAATCATTATTAGACAGCAAGCAAAATATGCGAGACAAAGCAACATGCTAAGACACTGCCGAAAATAATTATCGAAAGTCATTCAGTTACAGGTCATGGCGTCTCCTGCGCTCTGCGCCGCCAGCCAATGAAATTCAGACATTGCATGCTGGGAACGTTTACTTGCTCCGTCGCTAACGCGCCGCCGAGAAAGCCCAGGTAAAGAAAAAAATCTTTGAACTGACTAGGGAACAATTAATTTGATAAAAACTGAAAAAAGTTTTTTTCACCATTTTTGTTTTAAATCTGACAGAAATGTTCCAGTTATAACCTGAAAAAATTGAAAATGATAGCGTTATTAGAACGTCGTATGCGAGAATTTTAAGAATTCCCAATGAAAAAATTTACAGAAAATTAACTATTTTTTAAAAATTTCCTAAAATTAGGCGAAATACGTTAGAAATTTAAAACAAACTTCAATAGAACGAAAATTGTCTGTTCTATCCGATGGTGTATCAATTTTTTTCCAACCATTATCGGAAACGATAATCTGTATGAAATGTGTGAAAAATCACCCAAAACGAAACGAAACATTAAATAAAAATTTTCTAGATAAAATTTTAAAATTCAGGATTTGAGGTGCATTGAGTCATCATTGTGTGCCAATTTTCATGGCTGTAAGTGCGATATATTCGTCTGGACATCGTACATACACAAACATTGCCTTTTATAAGTATAGATATCAAATGCCCGTATTGCATAAGATCTTCACCCTCACATTTACTGTATGTGTATAATCCACTGATGCATTCAATGACGACACTTAATGCATTCAATAGGTAATCATTATAGATGGCTAATTATAAATGATCTCAGTGAATGCTCAAAACCCAAGACTATTATTCCACTGATCCCTTATGACATTAATTAGATATCACCGCTATATATTGTCAAAATGGATCACTCTTTGCAAAATTTTAGATTCATATCTTTAGAATCTAAAGAATCTCCAATAAAGCATATAAGCTCGAGCATTTAGTTGAGAATTGTTTGACGTGTAAATGATTACACAATTTGTGTAATCTTTCATATTTGTAAGTGATGCAATATAATTAATAATAATGATGAGATGAAACATAAGCTGTATTTTTTTCATCTACATTTCAAAAACCCTTTTAGAAACTAAACAACATAACTCGTTAAATAGGTATGTTAGTAAGTACAGTTTAGATTTAATAAGAAGTAGAGGAATCAATTATTCTTTTTACATTGAAGGGAAAACTCTTTCGTTCCCATTATTTTTATGAAAATTACTTAGTTTAAAATGAATGTAGTTTATCTATGATAAGGAATTCAGTAATAAATAAAAATGCTACAGCTATAGAATTTAAATTGTAAAGATAAAATAAGATAGAAAATGAGATTAGTAAGATAATTAGTACATTTCTTCACAGATCTCGAACCCTATCAGAAGATGAACGTCAGTTTCTTGCTAGATAGCAGTACGAAGTGGAATCTGGATATACTATGATAATAGCATCTCCATGAAGTTTTCTAAGACGTAATGTCGTGGGCAGAAGGTTAATCTTCAATGATGTCCGAAAGTGCCCTGAAAATGAAAGAGCATAAAAAAAATAAAAGAGACTCCAAATATACCGGTTGGACTCATGCTTTTCAAAGCAGCAAGTATGATTATCATCGAGAATTTTTCGGAATATGCTATTAGTGGCAAAGAAATGTTGCCGCTTACCCAGGTAGCACATAATATCGTCTAATATGATTAAATTCGCAAAAGTAATATTGTACAATATTTTCCCAATATTGAAGCAGTGTAAAACGTAAGACTTTTTCAAGATTGTACAATGTTTTTTTCATCATATTGGAAAATGTTATATAATACTGTATAATATTATACCATATTAAATAATCTTGTACTAAACTGAATAATATTACATAATATTGAATAACAACATATAATATAACAATATACTGAATATTTTAAAAATACATTTTAGAAGCATTGAAAAATATAATCAATTAATTCCTAAGTGCTGAACTACTGGGTATCACTTTGTTATTTTTTGAACACCTCTACTTACAGTGATCTTTAAACCCGGGACTTCTTGCTTACCAAACCGGCACCATTTATTGACCGAAACGGAGACTTTTCTTTTTCATCCATCCCATCCAAATAATGGATATTTTCTATAACTTGAACTTTATCCACTGAACAGAAAGTTATTATGAAAGTGAATCGGAAATAATGTTGGGAAGGAGAAAGACTTCGGGTGAATCGCTTCACCGATCGTCGGGAGCAGCGATCTTCTGCCTTTTGGATGTCATGAATCGTTTACTTCATGCGCAGGAAAGGAAATTTCCAGTTACGTGCCCTTCGATATGGGTGTGCATTTTATCTATTTATTTAAAGTACCCGAACGTGATAAAGTACCTATTTTGCGTCTGGGAAATGCGATTTCGTTCACTGAATGTGAAAAATGAATATTTATCGAGTAAAACCTTTGGAAAGGAAAGAGGGAAGCTATTGCTCGAAACAGTACGGAAATTATTTTAGGATTGTTTTCGTCGGAACGCAAATATATTAAAGTATACATTTAAATAAATTTGTAATAGTATTGAAACTGTTAGGAAGGAAGCATTATTGAAATAAATGTAACTATTTTTTTTAAAATAAGAAGAATGCAGTTTGCACTGAAGCATTGTATAATGCATTTGAAGAAGTTTAGTAGTTAACAAAAAATTTTACATTTAAACAAAAGCAAATTTTAATGGGTGATTTTAACTAAACGAATATTTACTAGCCGCCTTCGGCGATCAGCTTGCTCCCGGGAATATAATTTCAATTGAATCTTTCATCATTTTATGCTCATGGTTCCCTTAACAGAAGAGAACTTTATTATTGTTAGTAACATAGTAATTTTGAATTTTCTTACTTGCTTTTATTTTTCTTCCAGTTTTAATATTTTCTCAGATAATGTCTCCAAATAATTTTTTGATTTCCAGTAATTTAAGACCACTTAGACCACCGAAATGGCATGTTACATATAAAAAAAACTTTTTGAGATGCGCTCTCATTTAAAAAAAATCGTAGTCCAACATTTTTAGTTTTTTTATTAATTTTTGAAATGTGTCACTTCATTTGTTTGAATTTATTATTTATTAAGGTATCCGACTGTGTTCGGAGACATTTTTTTGAAAAATAACTTATATATATATATATTTTTAATGTTATTTTTTAACTGCATATGTTTTAAAACTATGAAAATATTGTAAAATTAGGCTTTCAAAATAATTTTAAAAAAAAACTGAGAAATTTGAAGAAAAATGACTAAAATATTTGCCTTACGCTAACAGCCATAGACAACATCATTTTCTAAATATATATAAATCCTTGTAGGAGTACATTTTTATGACAGTTATCTGTGTTATGCTCTAAAATATTTCTTGTACTTCAAAATAGTTTTGAGATATAGCTGAACATAGTTACTAAACTGATAATTTTTCATAAAAAATGCTTTTCGTTTATATTTAAGCACTTAAAAATAATACTTGATTTTAAAATTGACCTTAGTTTTTAGAGGAAAACATCAAGCATATTACAGAAAACAAAATAAAAAAATTTCATATCAATACTTGAATAACGTTTTGAGAAATCATTGTTACGGTCGACAGTTTTCCTCAAAAATATCATTTCTCAGAAAACACATTTAAAGTTTTTATACAACATAAAATAATGCTTACAGTTCGGTAATAAAACAGCTGCAACTCCATTTGTAATTCACGTAGAGTAAAACGTGAGACAGTTTTAGAAAGCTGATTAAACAGGATACAAATTTAAGTCATAAATTTTTTTTGATAATTTCATCGAAAACGACGATTTTAAACCAGTCGGATACCTTAAGTGAACATGTGATTTAATTTTATTTTTAGCCACACCATTCAATTATTATAACTAAAATCACGGAATAAATTAATTCACAGCTGCATCTTCCAAAATAATAAATTAAATTTCTTTTTCTATCAAAGCAGGTTAAATGGAAAATTTCGTATCCGAGGTTCATTGAGATTTTTCTGGAACTAAACAAATTGTAAAGCAATTCTTGTATTGTGATCGTAAAAATAAAAATGCATTTCTTTGTATTCAAATGCAGCTTTCAAAATGATTGTAAAGTACTTACTTTTTACATACATCACTACACATTTGTAGAACACATTTAAAGAGTGTATCAGTTCGAGTTCTTTCATTTCGATTTGAAATTTATTAGGAAAAGTAAATGAAAGATAAAATAGAAATAATTGATTTTTTCCCTTTCATAACGAGAACACAATCCAAGAAAAGTCTATGGTAAGTATAATGGTAAGTATGGCTTAGCCTATCCTAAGCCTATATCTACCAAAGTGTTGCTTGTCTGAGGACGTCTACTAGCGACCCTTAATTTAATTTAGTTACATCAGCGTCTCGTTTACAATCAACACGAGGACTGTTTTGGGACAGACCTCGTACTTTTCAACCACGGTCAGATGACGAGGACTACACCAGAGCTGCCACACCCCTCTTCAATCTACTGCACCACACCAGTGTGTCGATATAATTTATCTGTTTGGAGTATGGTTTTGGGTTGTCATTTTTTGTATTTGCGCTGCATCTTACATATTGTGTTTTATGGGTGGAATTCCATTGGTAATTAAAGTCAGGTATGTATTGTTTGTTTCTCCCCGGCCATGGTCAATTTATATTAGTAAATAAGTTCCACCCCATATGCTATTATTTCTATTGCCGTCTTAGCCTGGTGAACCCTTGTAATATGAAATTTTTATATATGTTTATATGTATTTAATTTCCACCTATGTTGCGGAATGTAGTATGTATATATGAGAAATATTTTTTAATAAATGCGAGTGGGACTTGCGTCCTCTTGCTGCTGCTAGTCGGTTCTCTTTCCCTCCAATGCCTTAAACCCAATAGGGTGAGCTGAGCCTAAGTGGGTTGTGTTGCACCACACAGGCGGAAGGACGTAGAAACAGTCAATTGATTTCTTCTGTTTCATAGATCATAGAGAAATGACATGCGGTCATTAAAAATCACTGATATTTTCATAAAGGGTAGAGGGTTAAATTGTCATGGAGCGGAGATTATTCTTCCTCGATCAGTGAAAGACGTCTGGAGTTGATTGAGAACAAAAAGTAAAAGACAAACACTATATACGTACAGATGATCCCACTTCCTCCTACAAGTACGCCCCCTCGTTTCGCGCATGACTGTCGTGGCGCAAATTTCGAAATACACTATATGCCCAAAAGTATCCGGACACTTGCAGATTTTCACATTTTTTACAATTTCTCCAGAATGGTTTAACTGACTGCCTTTAAACTTCGGGTATGTAAATAATAGATGATAACTCACATTTTACATTGAAGATTCGGTCATGAGTGCAATTAGGGGGCCGTCTACAAACTGATGAACACAAAAAGGTTTTTGGCCCACCCCGCTTCACAGAATACTGATAACAAAATGAAACTTTCAGAAATCGTAATGTTTAATGTGTATAATATTTACAAGAATTTTCGTAAACTCAGCTTAAATATTTAGGAAGATATAAAGGTTTTCTTAAAACATTTCAAATTTTTCCACCTGTTTTTTGCTTATAAAATGTAGAGTTTTCTGTTATATTATACGAAACTTACAGAAAAGATGACAATATGTTAGAGAAGCATTTTGTAAAAATTTGGAAAAGAATTGTTGAATATTAAAGGAATTATGAGCAATTTTAGTAAATAATGTTTTACTGCGCATGCGCGAAACATAGTGTAATTTTTCTTTTACACCTTTAAAGCCAGATATATAGGGCAACTTATATAAAAAATTTCAGTTCAATATCAATAGTATTCAGAAAGATATCGGCATTACAAGGAGCAGAATTTTAACTCCTGTCGAAAAGGAGCTAAAAGATAAGGGGTTGTACACAAATTGATATTTTTTAAACTTGTATCTTTTAAATAGTTATATTGAATTGTAAAGTGGTTAGAATTTGCTGCATACCCATGAACACTTATCAATTACGTGCATAACTTAAATTCCAGCTAATTAGGCACTATAAATAACAAACATTTTATTACTTTAATTATATTATTTACATGATTGTTAACAAGTTACATATTACAATTTTACGGCCAAACGATATTTTTAAATATATTTATTTTATGGCGAAACGAATTTTTATCTAATTAATTTCTTTTCTTAAAATATTTTAATAATTCTACATATAAATTTTTTATTCGTTACGAATATTAGATGTGTTCATGGGTATGCAACGAATTCTAGCCACTTTACAATTCAATATAACTATTTAAAGATACAAGTTTAAAAAATATCAATTTGTGTACAACCCCTCATCTTTTAGCTTCTCTTCGACAGGAGCTAAACTTCTGCTCCTTGTAATGCCGATATCTTTCTGAATACTATTGATATTGAACTGAAATTTTTTATATAAGTTGCCCTATATATCTGGCTTTAACCTTGTGAAAGAAAAATTACACTATGTTTCACGCATGCGCAGTAAAACATTATTTACTAAAATTGCTCATAATTCCTCTAATATTCAACAATTCTTTTCCAAATTTTTACAAAATGCTTCTCTAACATATTGTCATCTTTTCTGTAAGTTTTGTATAATATAACAGAAAACTCTACATTTTATAAGCAAAAAAACAGGTGGAAAAATTTGAAATGTTTTAAGAAAACCTTTATATCTTCCTAAATATTTAAGCTGAGTTTACGAAAATTCTTGTAAATATTATGTACATTAAACATTACGATTTCTGAAAGTTTCATCTTGTTATCAGTATTCTGTGAAGCGGGGTGGGCCAAAAACCTTTTTGTGTTCATCAGTTTGTAGACGGCCCCCTAATTGCACTCAGGACCAAATCTTCAATGTAAAATGTGAGTTATTGTCTATTCTTTACATATCCGAAGTTTAAAGGCAGTCAGTTAAACCACTTCGCAGAAATTCTAAAAAATGTGAAAATCTGCAAGTGTCCGGATACTTTTGGGCATATAGTGTATGTTGTCCTACGGGATTTAGGAGCCTTATTCTGTAATGGATATGAAGACTTCCTCCCATTGGACACCCCACTGTAATACTATTCAGCAAACTCAGAAAGAGGTCTTAAACAACAGAGGACGGAAAATAAAGGACTAGCGCATATACCAGTAGATGATCCCACGCCCTCAATGCAACAAGCTTTATAGTTCCTCGCAGGACTTTCTTTGTGCATTTTTAGAAATAGGGTGACCCATGAGAGTCAGAATTAACATTCTGTTATGGATATAAAGACTTCCACCCAGTTGGCATTTTCTATTAGTCAAAAGTTATGTGAAGAATGTCTGAGAGAGAGTGGAAAATGATAGAGAAGGTACAGAAATAAGCAAATTTCTCTGTTCGGATGTTATAAATCGTTATTCAAAATGGTCTTCGACAGGTGCATGTGATGCTATTTTTATCTGTTTAAAGTACACAAACGCGACACAGAAGCAGTGTGTTGAATCTGGAAAATACGATCCCTTTACCATTCTAGACGAAGAGAATATTTATCGACAATTGCCCTTGGACATAACAGAGAGAAATTAATTTGTGCTGTATACATCTCGAAATCAGAATGAGAGGAATTGAATACAGATAAATGTTTCAAGTTTCTTGCAATACATATCAAAACAAGCATTTTTTTCTAATACCAAAATTAATAAATCAAGCTTAATTCTATTTCATACAGTTAGCATAATCATAAACGTATAATAAATGAAGAATATCTTATCAGCCTTAAAATAACTTTAAAATAGTATTTCTAAATTAAAGAAAAGCTCTTTTATTCTTTTTTATAAATAAAATTTAATATACTAAGGCTCCACTCCAACCATGGCTAAATAACTGACTTGTAAACTTTTAGCGATCGGAAAAATTTTTAAATGACGTAAAGAATTATATTTTATATTGTTTTCAACAATGAAGGTACCTCTAAAAAATTTACGAAGTTTAAATTTTCATACAGTCTCCCAAAAATATTTGTCATATTTATAATATATTTTTTGACAGACTGCCATTTTACACAAGAACGTTCCACTCTTCTGAGACTGAAAGTTCGGCTAAAGAACGGCCGCCTCGCCCAGCAAGTTGATTGGAAGATCTTTCTCCAAGCGGCCATCGAAATGGTCCAATTTAGTCTAAAATAGTAACTGAAAAGCCCGATAAGTTCGGGTTCTGTGGCCGACGCATTGTAGTCCCTATCACGAGCGGCACACGCGACGACCTGTTATAGAAAAGAACGACTCTTCATTAACAATGGGGCCATAAAAACAGCACTACCAGGGTAAAGAGATTTATTGAAAAAACACCGTTTTTAACAAAAAGATTCCTCTCACAAAGCCATCATTTCGGTGCTTAGACTGAATGGAGTGTTTTCATTTTGAATGATTATATCAAATAATTTACTTGTCGTTAGTATTAATAGATGAGTCCAATAAGTAAAACTTTTCCATTTGCATTTACTTGGCTATATTGAATAACTGCCGTGGTGAAATGAGGAAACAACGAATCCCACTTTCTAATCATTTCTTCCTCTACGGCCGACACGGATCGGTGTGTGTGCAAGGAACGCATCGCCTGCAAAATGTCGACCGGCACAAATCGGTGTGTGTGCAAGTAGCGTTACATGTGCGGCAGCTTCTCATCGCCATATTTAAGGTATTAGACTGAATGAAGAGTTTTCATTTTGAATGATTATCAAGTAATTAAGTTGGCATTATTAATAATAGATCAATTCAATAAGTAAAACATTTCTATTTGCATTTACTTGGCTATATTGAATAACTGTCGTGATGAAATGAGGAAACAACGAATCCCACTTTCTAATCATTTCTTCCTCTACGGCCGACACGAATCGGTGTGTGTGCAAGGAACGCATCGCCTAGAAAACGTTGTCCGGCACAAATCGGTGAGTGTGAAAGTAGCGTTACTTGTATGGCAACTTCTCATCCCCATATTTGATGTGCCCTCCTGTGGGATCCGTAACGGGATAGAGAGGCAGTTTTCAATCTTTAAAATGCGGTTACACATACCAATGGAGATAAGAATATTTTACATACAATGTTAAAAGAAAAGTTCTCAATGCTGAAAACTGCAGTTTCAAGCAAAATAATTTTAAGATTAATTAAGTTAAATCATCACAAAACCAAAATAATTATTAAGTAAAATTCATTAAGAGCAATAAAGTGCATATGTGCATTAAAGATATTGTATTTCACTCTATGAATATTTTTTTGTAATATACTTTTACCTTATATGTTTAAACAAGCTAAATGTTTTGATCCAAGGAATTAATTGTGAAAAGTTGCCTCTTCTTGAGATATTTCAAAACTGTACCAATACGAGAGAAATTCTTAAAAGTTTTTTCATACGCTGATCTTTAAGCTTCTTATAGCCTTTTTTCATAAGAACTATAAGATCTAAAACTAATATTTGGTACCATGTCATCGATAAAAATAACCATAAAGGGATTATCATTATAATGATAATGAATCGAGAATTCTGAAATACAAACGTATGCCTTCTTCTCAGTTAAATAAACTGAGCAGGAACTTATTTGTAACTAATGGTAGATATAACACTCTAAGCTCTCAACATGACAGTAAGAGTGATTCGAAAGAAGTGATTATAAAGTCTACTTATCTAACTAATATATATTTGTACGAACCCATTATAAGTTATGTTAATACGAAATTTTTAATAATATTTACCACTCCTGTAAAAAGTAAAAATGGTAAATGAACTGAAAAATTACTCAGTTCTATGATTACCGGCAGGCACGCTTATAAAGCTCTCCTACTTTCATCCCTCTGTTTCTAAGGTCTTTTTCGAGCATTTCAAATTTAAGATGTTAAGAGCATTAATTGCCTCCAAACCACGTCAAAATGCATTTAAGCTCATTGTTCTCGAAGGACGCATTTGAAAAGTAAATTACTTTCAGTAGAACATAAGCTTATTATTAATGAAGTAACCACACTGTTCACTGAGCAAACAGTAGACCTACCCTCTTTGATTCATGTTTAAGTTTAAATTTTCATTCCATGATAATTTTTGAAATGTTTTTACGAAAATTATAATTCAAAGTATTAAATTAATATTGTTGTTGGTAACTTATTGAAAATAATTCATATGTAAGTAATTAACTCTACAAGTTATATAGCATAAAACGTCAAAACTCCATGGCAATGCCATATATGTGACTTCAAATGATTAATTCATCTTAATAACCAGTTTGATATTCCATATCTAATCAAAAGTCTTTGAAAGAAAATAAATAATTTGCATCTTGTTTATGTTTATATTTGCTGAATCATACATCGTACGATATCATTTAAAATATCTGTCATACTCTTAACTAATAAATTCCGACAACCATTAGCTTAATATTCTTTGTCACTTCCGTGAAAATTAAATACTCAACCGTAAATCGCTGAAGAATAATTAGAATTATAGGTTTATAAGCAAAGTTAGTCGAAACAAGCAAAAAATAAATGAGGTTTAATAAAATTTTTAATTTTTTTTCTGTTTTGATTGAGAAAACACTTTATTTCAATCAGTTAAATGCAAATTAGAGATTGAGTTCCAAAAAACGCAAGACGACATTTAATTTTGATGTACTTAATATTTTATAATAATCATCAGTACCTGGCATCATGAATAATTTTCTTCTAAAAACTACAATATCTTAATAAAAAATCCAAACAATCGGAGAAGAATCTTTAATTTCCTAACAGTCATTAATTATTATTCTTTTCCTTTTCATTTTTGGCAATTTAATATGACTGAAATTGAAGGATTATAATGATGTCACTCCAAAGTATTCTGCACTCCAAATGCGCAAAGGTTTTAGTTGCAAGAAAGATAATCCATATAGATCCGAATACCATTTGTACAGCAAATATATATAAATGTATAAAGCAGCTGCATCATATCTGAAGTAGTATAGAGAAACATGTTTTCATTATTTCAGAATTGCTTCTCATATTTCAAAAAAAAGGTGGACAACCAAATAACAGACCGAAAGAAATTTTCTTTCGAAAAATATAAAGGAGTTTCGTACCTCTGTTCCGAAATATCGTAGCATTACAATGTTTCAGGCTTTTTTCTCTTACCTTTATACTATTTTAAAAAATTTACTTTTAATTATTAAGAAACTATAACTTACACATAAAATTATTTAATATCTTGGCAACATAAATGCAGTAAATAAAATAATGAAAGTCATTGTAAAATATATTTAGGAATATATTTTAAAAATTCATTAAAATTACATGAAAAATTGTATGGAAATAAAACTATCATTGAAATGTTTTTTTAAAGAGGTGTAAAATGAGGTTTTGAGGAATAGTACACTTAAATGTTTTAATTAAAAAAAGAACATTATAATTAGCTGTTTTCAATTAATTAAATCAAAATATAATCAAAACTTTGAAAACAACTTCCATAGCGAGCACCTACTACTGAAGAAGTAACTACGTCTAAAAATTGGGTAGCTCTAAGTCCGATGGTCTGTCTGTAGATTTTTTGAACGATTTTTTTGCTTCTTGTATGTCACATCACGCAATTTACATATACTATCCAGCTTAAACTTATTGGTTCAAAATAATTGTGCACTTGGAGAGATAAACTTTGTCATGTTAATTACTGCCATCCTTGCGATACACAACAGTCGTTCTCTCAAAGGAAAATAAAAACATCTCTAACCACATCTATGGAAAATGTGATTAGGCCCAGGAAAAAAATTATATATTGGATGCCTCTCATAGAGTCTTATAGAAGCTTAGATGGGAGTGAGGTGAGTGACTGTACCAGAGATCATTACAAGCATCAGCATTTCTACGAAGGACTCTAGGGTGTAATGGTTGAGGAATCAATCTTCCGTGATCATAGAAATAGTACAGGTAGCATAGAGGACGAAAAATAAAGAATAAATGTTGTACACAAATATACATCTTATTCCTTCCCTTAGCACAAAATTCTATCCTGCCTCTTTTTATCATCAGGCATTTTTGGGAGTATGTGTTCGCGTCAGGAGCTGCAGGCAAAGGAATATTACACCATATTTCTTCTACTGCTTTCAAATATTCTGGAATTATTTTATTAGGAAAGAATGAATGCAGATATAGAGGCAGTTTATTTGGTGTTTACTTCGAAGTAACTACTTGTACTACATCAATGATTTGGCCTTCCCCGCGACGAGAAATTTTGAATAAATATAGCCACGAGCTATGCGCATGCGCTGTACGTATTTCAAATTATTGACAAGTCGGTCATATTCATTACTTGTGCAGCGGGAAGTGGCATTATTCATTTATTTTCGGAAAATATTGTTACGAAGTTATAAAACTGTTTCCCTGATATGCTAATCTTGGGACAAGAAAGGGAGTTTCACAGAGGTTTCACTGGGAGTCAAGCATATGAACACCGATCTTGGCGAAAAAATATTTGACCATTTGGGCAACTCAGTGACAAACTTGGGAACTTTAGCGACAAAACAAAACTTCTAAAAAATTCATGAATTTTTGTCCTATTTCTATTAGAAGCGGGAAATATCAAACACCTTCTAAAAATTACTATGTGAGCTCAATTCCTGTCAGAAATGGTATAAAAGCAAGCTCTCAAACAGAGAGTGAATCAGTTGGAGTTTGTTCAGCAGCGAAGCAGGTAAAGTGAGATACATATGAGCGCTATTGAAAGTCCTGTGATTGAGATTTATTGGTGATGTCTGCTGTTAATTTATACAAGATGCTCAGTTTCGCTACCTATGCTACATTAGTGTTTTTTTCTGGAATATTCATCAAATAAATAGTCATTTATTTTTCATTATCCTGCTTGTTGGATTGCATACACGTACACCCATCAGACTATTTTTGTAACAATATTTAAAAATTCCGGAATTTTTTTGAAAGCAGTAATATTACTGAAACATTACGCGTTTTCTAGAAGAAAGTCTTTAAGGGAAGCAGACACAACAATAGAGAAGCCTAAATATAAAATTTCATTTGTTGATTGACGTAAGCATAGAAGTTCTAATGATTCTAGTTTAGGGAAAAAATATTTTCAGTTTTGTGCCCTTCTACATGAGTGTTTTTGCGTGCGAGAGAGTATTTAAATTACAATGGAGCGTGACAAAAAAACCATTTTGAATTTGGGTAACGCAATTTCGCTTGCTGGACGGCATAGCTAGAATATTTATCATTTATTATCATAAAAGTCATAAAGGGAGATAGTATTGAACTGAATTGCTTACGAAATTGAAACCAAATGGTTGTGAGATTGTTGTAATAAATAGGAGTGCATAAAAACATGCAATGAAATAAAACGCATAAATGTATGAGGACTTAATAGAAATGTAACTAAATTGTCTTATTTTATCGTTTGAAGTATTTAAAAATTTTCTGCTGTGCATTAAAAGTGTATGAAGAATTTATAATCGAATAAAAAATAAAGTAGCAGCAATTTTACTACTAAAGATTAATGGCCATTTTATTTTTATTTAACGCATAATAAATATTGAGTATAAATGCACCCTTTTTTATTTTGAATAAAATAATTGGTTTATTCTAGCAATACACTTGATAGATGCCTTTTCTTAAAGAGAAATATTCATGAATTTCGAGAAAAAAACCAACTTTCTGTTAAAGCTTATAGTAGTTTTTTCTCTGAAATTAAGACACCAGAACTTTAGAAAAATATTTATATTTACTAGGAAAAGACAAAACACAAATCTTTAGACATGGTGCAATACATCGCACCCATAACCAGAAGTAGTCAGTAAGGTTTTATTCAAGGAGGGAAAAATTCACCTTTCATTTTACAAATGGCAAACCTTCAGGGCTGTGAAGGTTTGCTGCAAGAGTGCTCTTAACCAGCACCAACAGCAGCTATATAGCTGTTTCACTGTAACCTTGTTAAGTAAAGTTCCTGTCGGCATGCCCGAAAAGTGGAGTAGATTTTGTTTTTTCGGAGATATAAAGAATCTCCCCTCCGACCTTTCCTCCTCTATATCCCTAAGAGTCGGAGAAAGAGGATGAAAGAGAATGCAACTGATTAGAGCTTTCTAAGAAGGTGTCATAAGTTGAGGCTAAAAAGCACTTGGAGTTAGGCTGTTGAAAACCATTTTTCTGTCCCCAGCTTCTAAGCTATTGAAGATATCGAAACACTTCCAATGCATAAATGTTTCAATATGATTAGGCGGCAGACGGTCTACTTTGAATTATCTTTCTATCTTCAATAGCAAGGGAGTTATGGGAAAATGAAAATTCCAATTCCTCACCATTTCCACCCCTTTTATCTGGATGATCCATCTACGAACATGGTCGAGAATTTCCCCCTCTCTGCAACATACCAATCGATGATTCCAGTAATCGTGATCACAAGATACCATAAAAAAGCATTTATATTGATAAATAAACATGAATTTAAATAAATATAATTTTTAAGCAAGGGATGTTTTTGTTATTTAAGGGACCATGATCGGTAAAGATCTGCAGTAATTTTCCAAAGTCGTGTCAGGAAAGCCATTGCGATAGGAATATTAATATAAAGAATATATTACATAAATGTTTAAATGCGTAATCTTGTGCGAAGTTTAAATACAAAAAAACTAAAAGTGACTTTATAAATTGTTACCGACCTATTCATAAATTACTTCTATCTATTTGAGCCATCCAAATTTCAGACGAATAAACAGCCTATGCTAAGTGAAAATGAATTAGTAAAAATTTTAACCCATGTAGACGAGTTGAGATAAATTAACGTTAAGTTATTATGTTAATGATAGCTTCTGAAAACTAATTCATATCTAATTACGAGATTAAGGGATGAGACGTCACTTTTCCATTGCACGTGCGGGAAAAAGTGACGTCTCCCAACCAACCGGGGTACCAGAATAGACCCGTAACAACATGCGTGGTTAAGGGATTAACACTAGAGATTCGAAATAGTTTAAGAAAACTTGTTTCCTGAATCATCTAGACACTGAGGTGTTCGTGGTTCGTACTGTGCTCTCCCTGAATTCGGTTGAGTCGAATTTTCAAAGTTCGCATCAACCCCAATTTTCTTTTTTTACAAATGCAAAAGGTCGGAAGAATACATAAAAAGCCTCTAATCTAATTCACTTATTAAAATTACTAATTTATTTAAGAAACCACACTCAAATTTAAAATGGCTATAATCTCCGATTTAAATCAGAAAAGTTTTGAAGAATAAAACGCTTTAAGACATTCTTCTTGACCAAAACTCAAATTTCGGAAATGTTTTGGAATTTAGCATCTTTTTCCTTAAATTTATGCTAAGATATGGACCTTAAATACACTAACGAGCTTCATCCAGGAACCATGGTGTCCTGGCGGTAAAATCTTAACCTCGAGCTCGACAGATTGTGGATTCGTAACCTGATTTCTTAGTAGAGAAGTAACTGTAAGTGAGTGATTAATGAATAAGTAAATAGAAGAGCTATTGATTATCTTCGTTTAGTACACGTTGAATCTCTCATCACAGTCGTTCACATTGATGTGTTGTAAATGTTTGAGAAGAGAATGTCAGCTAAAGTGCTGCTCCCATCATCTAATCATGATTCAAAATTGCCAGGTGAAACCTGCATAACTCTCATGTGGCTTCAAAACAGGATATTTACCTAAATGACGAGGCTGATTGAGCCTCTTGTTGGGTTGGGTTCCGTTGTTAACGTGCGGAACCCAGTCCAACCAAAAAATTCAGAATAGACCCCCAAATCTTGAGTCTTACGGAGAAATGAAAACCCAGCCATAGCATTTCTGAAGCTCACTCCTGGAAACAGGAAATTTGAAGCAATTACTTGTTCGCAAAGAACAAGCACACTTCATATTTAAATTTATCAAATCATGGACAAAATTGAACCTAAATATCAAAATGTTAGTTTTCAAACTATGGAAGTAAAGTGTTATTACAATAAATTGTGCGTTCGCATAGAGAATTTATTTATCAAAAATCTAATATTAATTCTATTATTTTAATGGGAGAGTAATTATTGCAACAGCAATCGGCTATTTCTGCAAGAACCTCACTTTTAAGCACAGAGAAGAAGAAGCGTTCTTATTCAAATGAAGCTTGTCTTATGAGTCGCGAGCGCACAGAAATACTCATCTTTTCTTACTGTTGATATAAATGGAACTGCTGCAGCTTGTTGGGGGCTTTCGCAGTGACTTAGTTGCAATAGAATACTGCTTGTCTACAAGGGTATTCATTTCATATGTGGCAAGACAAAGTGCCGCATCTAAAGGGTTTCTGAAGAAAAGTGCATTGTACCAATGGAAGTTTGTGAAGTGGTGTGACGACGAACTGTTGAATTCTCGGATTAAAGAACATAGTTCATCCAACAAGTTGGATAATGGACCAATCCTCTTTTGGCAGATGATTTTTGAACTGGACTTTTGCAAGATATGGAACATGGATTGTTCCTGAAATGGCGCCATTGAGGAATTGAATGATGGATTATGAAAGTGGATTCTTGAGCACGGTAAGTCGTAGTATTCTTGATGGAACATATAGATATTTTTAGTAATCGTAGAAATGCTTAATTTTTACCCTTCTCAAAGTCGACATTTTTCGAACTTTGTTATAGATGTTTTAATAATTTCATACATGAATATCTTAAGTACTGCATTAGCGGATCACTTAAACACGAAATTGGTTTAGGAACTATTGGTAGTTACATCTGTTTTAAAGTCGGGAAGGTATTAAAGAATGCTTCCTTCCACTTCACTATAAAATATCAAAGTGTGTTCATCTATGCTGCATTCAAAATGCATATGCTGTAATATGAAAGTTTTACGCATCCTCGTGTTAAACTGAATTTGTAATGGAAGAAGAAAGAAAAATGCATGTTAAACGCATGCAGTTCTTTTCCATAATTTTAGATAACCCCTTCCTGTTGTTGCATTGAGTTTCTAATTAGTGTCTCCAGTGAAATATTCTTTCGGTTCCAAAATGTCAAAAGTGGGAGTTTTTCAATACTTCTAAAAAATCTTGTATTTAAAATCTTCAGAATATACTACGGTCTGTTTAAAATCTTTTGTGAAAGAAATGGGAAGGCGGAGAAAATATGACAAATTACTTGACGCTAATTCACTTGGTTGGCTTCTGATGCAGTTTAGTAGTTCGAAACATTCTATGGTAGATGAAATTTCAGTTTTACTGTAATATATATATATTTTGTGTATCTAGTATTTATTAGAACATTTATACAATGTAACACTTCTGTACTATTCCCCGTCGACCTTTAAACCATGGGTTGGCGTGGGTGACAAATAACATTTATTTGACAATACGTAAAGGTAAAGTGACTGCTTTCCTTATGAATTCCATGTGTTTATTCTTGAATTAAGCAGATGAAACCAAATGCAACTCTTTATTACGAAATGTGTTATTTTGATAAACTTGGCGTTGTTAACGATGTATATACTGCTCCACTTTTTACATCCCAACCTAGCACCTGTGTACAGGATATTAAATTGTATTTTAAGTGTTAAACATATCTTATGTGAATGCCAAATTTTTAATACTCAAAGATGGGCTCGATTTAAAAAGCAAACGAAGTTTAAATCGCATTTTACGGAGCAATCCACATGCTCGCTTTTTCAAATTTTTAAAAGATTCAACTGATTAAAATTGAGTTTTGACAGCTCTAATGAATTTTAAGTTTTATGTTACTTGTAAACAACGAACTTTTTGCGCATTAAGTTCGGGTCTAGTCCTAGTGCCGTAAAACAAAATCGAACAAACCTTCCACTTAAAAACTCATTTATTTTTAAAACGAGTCGCATTACAGAAATCGGTTAATCTGGAGTCTACGGTGCAGACTTGCTTCTTTCCTCTTCGGATCACCAACTGTCTCCAAGAACGCGGATGAGAGAACATTTGTTTAGGTTGCACAATATCTTTAACGAGTGACATGCGCGCATGCGTGGAAATTAATCTTTTCATCGGTGTTTTTCACGTGACTCTATATTGCGCCTCGATTCGATTGGCCTTTGTTTGTTCGTCTCTTTGATATGATTGGTCGATTCATTCGAATTTCAATAAAACTTCGTTTGGAATTCTTCGGTTTGCATATCGGTTCAGTACCGTGTATGACATTCTGTTTCTCAATGAATAAGTGAAGTTACGAGTATTCCGCTATGCTGAAAGCGAAGCCGCTGGTGTTTTTATAAGTTTAAAAAATTTGCCCGGTGCACACTTGAGATGCCGCAGGCATTGAGTGCGGATATTCTGTTTCGGAAACGTTTAAAACCTAGATTCCTAACATTCAATGAAAAAGCGTAGCTACTAGTTTCCTGCTATGCTGAAAGCGAAGTCGTTGATGTTTCCTTAAATTAAAAAATTTGCCCGATACACACTCGAATGTCGCAGGCATTGCGAGCTCAATTTCTCCTTCAAGTGACGCATGCGCAAGAGCAATAAAAAACGCAATGCACATCCGAAACGGTATTTGGAGACGGCAAATGAAATTACGCCAAGAAAAATTGCCGAGAAACGGGCGCGCACCGTATACTCCAGGTTTACCCAGAAAGCAACGTTGACTGATGTTTGAAATTGTATTCAAAAATAATTCGTGAATTTATCTAGACCTTATATGGAACAACTTAACCAAACTAAATAACTCGTGAATCTTTCCTCCGTGTTATCATTGGCAGTAGTTGTTGGCACTCTGCTTTGCATACACGTTTCCTTTTGTTCTCCCTTGCCTTGATTTTTGAGAACCTAATATTCTGCATCTTATTGCGAACATACGGCAGTGAGCTAAAATATTGAATTTCTTAATATTTATAACTATTAATGATTTTAATGATTATCATTGTCTCAAAGTTGAGTAAATACAAATTTTTCTGACGGAATTGAAGTCGCCAACAAGAAAGGCTTAAAATCTTGTGCAAAGTATTGAAAAATCGAATGGGCATCATACTTTTGACAGAAGCATTACTTTAACCGGTATGAATATTCCTTGGTCGCCAACTTTTAATTCGTTCATTCCCTTCCATTTCAACTTTAGAAATGTTCATACTGGAAATGCTTCGTCCATGCTTTTAACATTTTTTTCCTCGGAATTCTTGGTATAAACGCGTTTAGCCTTTTTATTCTAAGAATATTTAGCTTGAAGAGTGTAATACGGATTTACTGTTTCAAAGACTTTGTATTAACTGTACTTTGTTGGAAATTATTAGAATAAAAATGCTTTAAGTTGCGGTTTACTTGTGTATTAATGGGCAATTTTGTTATTTTCGAACAGTATAAAAGAAAGTTCGTTGAATATAAACTAGAAAATCATTAAATAAGCTTCAAAAGTTGATTTCAACTTGCTACATTCTCAATCTTTTTCATTTGTATTTGGAATAAGGAATGTATTTTCATGATCTTGAATTTCTGTCTTCTTTGCAAATGAGTGGGACGGAAAGAGAACACAATATCTCGAAACGACAAACTACTGGAAGGGTTCCGTTCACCTTCTCGAGTAAACGCTCAATTCTTTTTTTCCCCATTAACTTATTTCTAATTTTTGAGTTTTAGTACTCGCCTCTATAATGCAAGGTACAATGATCGATATACAATTAGCAATCTCCAGTTACTATTTTTTAATAGCTTAATATTTGTGTAATCTTCTGATTTGTGTAATCTTTGAACATTTATGGTAAGTTTGTAAGTAAATCGGGTAATTTCACGATAGAGAACTCCCCTCCATTTCTACTTTATTGTATGAAAAATATAAAAATTTGACCTAGAGATTTTAACGAATCGTCACGCTTCAGACCTCCCGAGTCCGAAAAAGATGCCTAGATTTGCGTCTCTTTGAAAGGCATGACTCAAGCGCATCAGGCGAGAAGATTGAAATTTGATATGTGGCCTTTACGTTAAAATTGTAGATCTGCATCCAATTTAGGATTAGAGCCGTCAAGATCCATGCCCCTGTAAAAAAACACAACTCGACAATAATGAGTCTTTTAAATAAAATATTTTGCCTTTATATAATTGTAGATCTGTCAAATTGTGAACCCAATTAAAAAAGTCAAATATAATGGATAAAAATTATCGATTCTCATAACCATATTACAAAGTTAAACACGATTCGTCTTGTGAAATTATGATGTGAAAACATAGGGAAGAACAATGTTTCGACAGTTGATTCCGATTTCAGTATTAATCTTTAATTGTGTAGTTAGCCGGGTCGACTTTAACAAACACTAAGTAACAAAACCAATTAATTAGAATGCAAAAATTGTAGTAAAAATTCTCATACAGTGTACTTGTACGATATTTTAAACTTCGGATCAAAACAAATTGGATCGTAAAAAGCTCAAATTGTATGGCTTGTAAAACACGAGATGTCCTTGTATATTGTCGATGTCCAAAATGTAGAATGTTTCCAAGATCGTCGAAAGGACATTGTCCAAAAGCGTCAATATTCTCCCAAAAGAGCCCTTGCAAAGTGTAACAGGTGATGCTTATTGAAGTTTTGACTTTTTACGTGTTTCGTTTCGTTTACGCAGTTAATAGCGCTAAAAATTTAGTACTTAGGCATCCACAAGTGAATTTCTTTGTTAGTTCTATAGCTTTCAATTGGAATAAGGATTCAGAAAAATATCTTGCTATTTTATACACCGAAATTCTAAAATCTTAAATTTAAGCTCGAGTATAAAGAATTTTCTTGCTTCCTAAAATATTCATTCTAGTAATGCAAATTATAGTTTAAAATTTATAAGAATTTCAAATTTACACTTTTTTCTGGCTTTAATTTCTTTATTTTTGCAAAATGATATATGAATCTAATTAAGTTTGTAGGCCAAACTTGAATAACTTGTAGCCATTATTAGAGACAGATTGCTTGGATAACTTGCACACTGTCTCAACACTTAGCCAAATCAAACTAACGTCTCTAAAAAATGAATGGCCATTTAAAACCAGAAAGGAGTGAATTTATTAAAATTTAATGATGGTTTTTCTAACAGTATACATGAAAAATTAATCTTCGAAAAAATTTTATGAATTGATTGTTCAAGATAAGACGGTTGATAAAATGAAATTGTCAATTATATTTTTACGATGAATAAAGTGTGCTTTGATGAAAAACACACTGAAAGATTTTTGTTCAATAGCCTGTTTTATTGCCTGTAAATTAACACTTTTAATTTTATTCATTTTTAACCTTCTGATTATGGGCAGTTTCCTATTTAGAACATTGTTATTTTGGATGCAAGAACCGGAAACGTAATTGTATGCAATTTTAGCATAAAATTGAGTGCCGGATTCGTTAAATTGCCCT
The DNA here is from genome assembly GCA_013235015.1 of Araneus ventricosus. Classification (NCBI taxonomy): domain Eukaryota; kingdom Metazoa; phylum Arthropoda; class Arachnida; order Araneae; family Araneidae; genus Araneus; species Araneus ventricosus. The sequence continues at coordinate 108,655 of BGPR01002267.1, read as the reverse complement.
GCATATCCAAGAATAAATTCCCGGTGGTCTTTTTATTCAATATGATCTTTAATTGATTAATCTTTATGAAAATGTAACTTCCACGGGCTGAAATTCTGACAATGAAATGTGCAGTATTTTCTTTCATCGGTTTTCTTTATCTTGCATGTCGGATTAACTGATCATGAAGTCAGTGGAAGATGAGAATGCTTCAATGTTTAATTGTGACTTTTTTCTTTCAGGTGTTCAAATAACTAGATTAAATGAGCATTTCAGCACTCGTATGACAACAGATCCTACGAAATGCGGGATCTTCAGATTTCGGCTCTTGACACAAGTGCAAGCCTCTTCCGTCCGAGCAAAGGGAGCTTTCATGAAGAGGAGCCAGGCTTCAAAAGAAAGTTGTGGCGAATTTCCAGTTGTCACAGAAGGAAATGAACAGACAAGTTAATAGATCCATGGTGAGACAATTTTATATTAAGCATAAGTCAGTTTTCTTTTTTCCTTTTTGCCTTTCAAAGATCTATTGCACGAGCAATCTTTCGGAGTATATTAGCCTGTTTTCTTAACCAGTTGTCGTAAAATGACGAATGTAGCCCGTCATTGGTTTTATACCGTACAGTACACTGACAAACTACACTCGTGATGTGGCTAAAGTTACTTTTGATTATTATAATCATTTATATAGTTTAAAATTCCTAGTGTATTGAATTGAGCACTATTGTATCCCCTTTTATTTATGGTGTAAAATAACATTATTATCACATCGTCTGTCATTCCCAGAATTTTATTCTTATAAACATTTAAGAGGGTTATTATTAGTCAATATATTTTCACAAAAGAAACGTAATGCGAGTTAAACACAATAATGGATAAATGTTTGTTTTTAACATGTAAATAAAATAAAAATTAAATGCTTATTTCGCGTATATTCTCGTAATTAAATCGTACCCGAAGGAGATAAATTCCATTAACTGCTCAATGGTTGTACCTTCGCAACTTCTCTAAAATATTTTAAAATTTAGCGTCTACTGCTGCTTGGAGATATTTTGGTAGAAATATGAAACTTCTATTGGTGTATGGCAAGTAAATAACCTCAATAACATGGGATAAAGCAATTGGCATTTTTTATGAATCAAGGAATTGTGAATTTTCAGTAGTCAAATTTCCTGCTAACATTTTTACCAATAATGTGGATGTCTGCCTGTAACAATCACCATTTTTATATTAATTTCGGGCTAGCACCCCCTGACTGCATGTCCCGCGATATCCGCGGGTAGGAAGCAAGTTCATTTTCTGCTGCATCCTTCAATTTTCATAGGCTGTTTACTTCGTACTTTTATAGCATTGGATCATATTATACTAATAAAACTTTGCATATAAATAACTTTTGTCTTAACGGTATTTGAACCCGTTTGCAAACGTTGCATCTAAATACTAATTTTTAAAAAATTAGTCTGGGTACTAAAGCATAAGTGGATTAACGTCAGTTGATAAGAAATTTCTTTTCGGCGATGCAAAATTGACATTAGGTATTTCAAACACGTGTAGATGAGGTTAATCTTTGCTCATTTTTTCACCTTAAATGAAGCTTTGGAATTCCAAAAACTTATTAAAATAAATTGCAATTTTTCTCCCAAAATATGGCAGATGGATCCATTTCTAAATGCAATGGAATTGATTAGTATACTTAGAATATTTGAATTAATTTATGAACTAAAATTGCAATGCCATCAAAAGATCGTGAATTATTGTAGGCACTTCCTAAAATCTTCACAGCGACATTATTATCAATTAATTTCCTTTTCTTGATGTTGAAATCGTTATAAGATTCTTGTGCCTTAATTGAGTATAGATATAAACCTGGATATCTCCATTCTTCCTTAAAGCTTTAAATTCTATTGCAATTGTAATCACTTTGATCGTCTCTAAAAATGCTTAAAGTATGAGATGATTACTTCCAACTAATTTCATTGTTCAATTATTTCTATGATTACTTGCATCGAATCCCGTTTTTAAATATTTCCTCTTCTGCAGATGCTCCGAATTTTTTCTGAAGTTTATGAACTATGAGGACACTCCGCTGACCATGTGTGCACCTCTTATGGAATCGTGGAATCTTCCAAGAATTCAAGTGATCTACTTTGCAAATTTGTCTCTAGTTTTAAAGTTGCAGGTTCTTTGGTATAAAGAATATATATATTTTTTCTACGAAGTATAATAAACTTGTAACAATATGTGTATTGCATATTGCCTTACTCGATATTTACAAGTTTGTACAAATGCCTCATTAGAAAGTTTACCAACCATTGGGTTCTTAATAATTGCAGGATGAATTTTCTCCTTTTGAGCTTGTTTCTTGTATCTGGTTAGGTCAATAGTTTCACTCATTACAAGAGACTCTGTGGAAACGTAAATAGCAGTTTGATATTTAAATATCTGATTTTTGAAAACCTGCAGAATAGAAAGGGCATTCATGTTAGTGAACCTGAAAACTAGTGAGGTTGTTAATTTAGACTACATGCTATGGAGCGAGTTCCCTTTCCATGGGTTGCATTGCCTGATGCCTGACATCCAGTCTTTCTGGCAATAACAGGATGACCATGTAACGATGATGGAATCGTTTCGTTGTATGTGGTGGTACTCTCTTAAAATGGGTAGAGAAGTAATACGCAGTAAAACCTGGAATTATATAGATTGCTGAAATCGCAAGATCAGATTGGTCTATTCACGTACTGAAACGCCTGATATTTAACCCTCTGCATTCAAAAACTAATTAGATTCTTACGTATTGTGCATTGCATGTCGTATTCGCAGATTAAATTCTTTCAAATACTCTTGTTTGACGCTGTATAGCCAGTATATTGACTATGCGACAATAAACCCCAAGCTAAATCCTTAAAATACTAGTCAATTACGTTGATTAGCAACCAAAACAAGTAACTATCTCGGTAAAATCCTGTATAAATATTTTGAATGAAGTATTGTATCGTGCGTTTTGGAAGTAGTCTGCTTGCAACTCGTGTCCCTCAGTGCAGAATTAAAGCATAATTTGGCACGGAGGCATGAAGGTGCCTTTTTACTTTTATTAAAATATATTCCTTCCAACTAGAAGCCAATTCTGTTGACTAAAATTAGTCTGCTCTACTTGAGTCGATATTTGCTCAATTGCTTCATTGTTTGAATGTAAATAATGGATTTTAACTGCTAGAATTTTGTGAATTCTTTTGAGGAAATAAATTGTACTTCATGCTTATTACCAGAGTTCGAAATATGGCAATTTACATCAGATTTTTTAATGCACATATCTTGAGAAATTTCTACGATCTTTTATTCGGTTTCTACCACATTGATACACGTTTCATTTTGCCTAGCTTTAAATTCTTGCAATAATTCGCATTGTAAATTGAATTTAAAATACCGATTATGTTATCTTTATCTTTACTTGGACAGTCGTCATCGGATTCAAATTTTTGCTTGAAATCTAAGACATTTAGGCACTCCAGATATGTCGGAATACATCGGCTATGAACTGAAAAACGATTAAAGGTATTTAAAAATTTCAAAACGAAACATTTTGAAATATCTAACATATTCTAACTGTACTTCTGGATTGCAAGCTAGTTACATTCGGGTTCTTTTGTCTTTGGTTTATAATGTCGATTTAAGATTGAAAGTGTATTGTGAACACTCATAAAAATCACTTTGTAGCATCGGACAGTCGCAAAGAAAAAAATTTCTCTATAGTGTAATGAATAAGTATTCTGAAAGATTTATATGGGTTAAAGAGCTTACGCGCGTCATCGCAAGTTGTCCATGAGTTAAAGAGGGTACTTTCTTGCCTATTTATATATAATAGGGCCGACTCGAGACAAATTTAAATCTTTCACTTGGCACCATTTTTCGTGCTTTTAGTCTTAAACTGCTGTACAGAATCTTAATTTGTGCTAGTAAGATTCCCGATGTTTGTGGTAGATCTGCTTAATTTCTCATCTTGTGGATTTTTACCTCATCTAATGCCCGCTTTAATTGTACATTAGCTGTAATCTATAATTTTGGTAATTGGAACACCATTAAAATGAGCGGAGACAGCTAACTACAATTATAACGGTAAAATGCAGTACTGACTTTCTGCAGTTTTTTTTTACTTGTCACTGTCGCACAGCTGTCTTTGGAGCGTGCCGTTAAAGCATGCGAGACGGGAACTCGTACATCTATCTCTGAAGTAAATGCAGTAAGAAAATGGCTCGTTGCCTTATGGAAGGAAAGATTCCTATCAATATTTTGAATTCCACTCATTTGTAAATAGATGTGAATGCGAATTATTTTTATGAAGAAAAAATGACCTCTTCAAATGGGCTTTCTAGTAATTCATCCAGGCCTCCTGCTTTATCTCAATTTAAACATTCAGGACAAGCATCACTTTTTGCTTTGAATTTAACCTGTTTGTCAAAATCACTATCGTATTTTCTAGAACGTTTGCCAGTTTTCGAAAACTTCCTGTTCCATCTAATAGGAACGAGTTGGGCTACACTGTTCCCATGCGACTGTCGAGCCATTGAATTTTCAAAACTCGCAGCAAGTGCAAGCAGTTTCTAACATGATCTTCGCGACAATTCCGTACAGAATATCCGATTTTTGCCATCAGAAAAGCAGTTTGGTTTTAATGTAGACGATGACTGCAATGAAATTCTTGCAACTGTTCCTACTTCATGTTGTATCCGTTATATCGGTTGTACTAGTTTTGATTGCTTATTTTATCTAGGAAACTATTTTGTTGAGCCTTGGTACTCGTATTTCATTCCGAAACAAAGTAATTCCAATATCCATGAATGCAAACATTCGCAAAGCTGGTTAAAGATCCTGATCACAGTTTGTCATCACTCGGAGGCAATGTGTTCAAGCATAGGGCAGGTCATCCTTGCGATTCGCGCAGAATGTCGTGCACTGTAAATTGAGCCAAAAATCCCTACCATATCAAACCTTGCATATGCGGATCCGTAAGGCTAAAAGTTTCGTTCAGAGAAATATCCATTGCAAGCTCATGCAAATTTCAGTTGCTTTTTAAAGTGTATATTGTGAAAGTCTATGCAGTTTATCGCCAAATAAACGTTCAAGCTGTTAAACTAACAAACTGTCAAATTTCACAATTGGTTACGTCTTTCATTTCGGCGTTAAACATTATTTTGTAGCATTTTCAAAGACGTGATCAGACATTTCAAAGACATTTATAGACGTGATCAACGGTTCAAAATATAATTTAAGAAAGCAGTTAAAAATGTAATTTTAATAAATTTTCGAGAAAATCGTAACTTGCAACTATGTACAAAATTTCTTGTTTTAAGTGAAAATTTTGGTTTGAGCTAAGTTGTATTTCGGAGATTGTGCAAATCGGTTCAGATAAATTTGCGATTGAATAGCCTTAATTATTTAGAACGTTTTCATAAAATAAATCGACAGTTACTAGCAGAACTAAATCAACCTGTTTATAGCACCAATTAGGCTTATAATTGTTTGAATTAGCTTCTTTTTTCGCGGAGTTACGAGTCTGAAATTAAGCTTGCTTATTCAAATAAAATCGATTTGGTTTGAGTGTGTTGTGTTGAATGAACGAAATGAATGTAACGTGTGAATTGTTTAGAGAATTTTTGAGTGATGCTTGGAAGGAATGAGCGAGAGGAATGAAAAGGGCAGAAAAGTAAAGATTAGGATCGTGTACTGTGGTAGGGAAGCCAGCCGGCTGGTGGGAGGGCAGTGGTTTTCGAGTTCAGATGGAGCCAAAGAATATAGTTTTGAATAAAGGAGCTTAATTTGACTTCTAACACTGTGAAAATCTTCGCGGGCCATTTAAAATGAACTCAACAAACGACACGTGCATAAATATTATAGGTAGCGAAGTTATTTTGGCGATAGTTATCAAACTTTGTCGTTTTCAGTTGATGTATTTTTTGCTTAAACCGAAAATAAAATTCTATAAGTTAATATTTAGTTTTAGGAATGATAGACGCGCATCAGTTTTAGATTAACATTTGCATTTTATTTGAAATTCATCTTTAAGCCGGTTTTAGAAAAATTAACGTTATTGCATAATTATAGAATATTTTGGCATTTATAATTTGTATATAGTGAGCATGGTTACGATTTGTCTTTCAAAGCTTGCATCTAATTCGTTGAGATTCCTGCATACTCGTAATGTTGGGCAATTGACCTAAATACCTTTATGATTATACCTTGAATTTTTTAAATCAAATTTAACTTTAATTGTAAATATTTAACATTTACAAGCCGCTTATCACGTGCATATACCTCTCGGCTGTCCATTGAAACTATCTGGAGCAATACGAGTCAACAGCAATCTTTAAAATAAGATTTGATTGGAATTTAGGCACTAACCTGGCGTATTGCGTTTGGAGACATGTAGTCAAATTGAAAATGTCATTTGGTTTGTATGTAGCGGCTCTGATATTCAAAGCATGATATAGAACTATTTATTTACAATTTGAAGTTCAGTGCCCATCTTTACCGGAATTCTTAGAAAAAAATCAACTGTTGTATACTCATGGGTTTAAACGCGAGAATAAAAGTTTAAATTTTAGTGACTTTAAGGATTAAAATACGGAACAGACAGTATCTAAACTTTTGAAATCATAAGCTTCTGATTTGATGGTTCAGCCTGATTCCGCATTCCTCCACTGAATTGTTCAATTCCTGACGCTTTTGTGCCTCTTTTAGGATATTGCAAGAGATCCTTTGTCTGTTCTCTAAGGGGGGTTCTGTTTTCTTCTGGGGCCTCACGTTGGTATATTTGGCATTGAAATGGATCACAATTTAGAGAAATCTGCAACTTATGGTTTAAACTCTGTATTCTTGTCAATGATATGCAAAAGAATGTTAAAATCAATAATATGCAAAAGAATGTTAAAATCATTGGGACCTTAAACAGACAAATAAAATTCATTCGAACATCTAATTGACTGTCGGTCTAGTCTGCCCAACAGGAAGCTCAACAGTGTTATAATCAGATTAAGATTCGGAGACGCTCGACTCGTGCATAAGCATTTGTTGCTGGGAACGTTCTCCCCTGTTTGTGCAGTATGCCGATGTCCAATGCTGGTTCTCCGCATTTTGATATAATGCCCACATCTCAATCGTCACCGCATGCTTTACCATTTTTCCTGTATCACTCTAAAATACATTCTTCGTTAAAGTTCATATACCCAGCTATTTACTTCATTAAAAATGATTGTCTTTTTTACTACATGATGTGAATAATTTTAACTTTTTAATCTATTTTTCTTGTGGGTGGATTTTTTGAAATCTATAAGTTGACTAGTAATGACATGCCACTTTTGCAGCCGAGTTTTAAAATGAGACATTGTCACACTGTTTTATCTAGTATAATCAAAATTGGTTTTGGTTTCTGTAAAATCCACCTCAAATCCAACCTTTATGTGTCGGTCTCCTAGTCTATCGCTGCTGCAGATCATTGGGGCACCATTTTTTCCGCTCTGAACTTTAAAGCATCCAATGCTGGAATACTTAATATTTCTTATGCTTGAAACTTTGAAATCTTGGAGAAAGTAGTAGTTGAAAAAATGCCTTGTTTTCAGTGTCACTTTATAACCATTTTGCTGCAAAGCCCTTTCAATCGAAATGCTGTGGCAGCTTTACCTTATCTCGACTTTAAAGATAAGATATAAGCCCTTAATCTTCTTTTTGGTCAACGATCCATTGCTAGATTCGACAGCTTCTTTCTACTATGCCCCAGAATGCCATTCCATTCTCCTGCAGCTGGAATCGGAGTAACTGATTCCTTAAGCAGTTGGATAGGTATCGACCGTCTTTTTATAAAAGAAATATCGTATCGGGGAAGAAAACCGAAGAAATTAAAACAAACGTAAATATAAAAATTAACTCTTAAAAGCTTACTTTACACACATTTGATTGCTTGGTGCTTTTAGGGCTGGATACTGGCTCTATTGTCAACATGAATTACTGTTCTAGTAGGTGGTTGTGTTATTGCGTAATTAACAGCTTCCTTGAGGGCCAAGAGTACCGCTTGAAAGACTGTATTCTCTTTGCTCTTTACTGTCCACTGGTGTGTCCAGGTGGTTTTGGAAAATGCTGACCCTACCATGTTATGTTCTGAGCCATCAGTGAAAATATTTAAATGTGTGCTCTTGTTAATATGGTTGCCTCCACCCTCTAGCGAGACTTGAGTGGTATGAACAGAAAGATGTGTAGACGAACCTGTTGTCTTGTGGTTGGATGTTTGGAGGAATATGACACTGTAGCTTATAAAAAGTTGTAAATCGCGCTTCGTATTGGATCTGTAGATACAGTGGTGAGAGACCAGCATCACCTGCAAGGCTGCAGTGGGTGTAGTGCGGTAAGCCCCTGATATGGAAAGAAGGAAGCTCCTTTGAATATATTTCTCCATTTTCTGTTGGATTCAGACGCCATGCGGAAGATCTATAGGCCAGCATGCGCTCAATCAGTGTCAAAGTATTCTCCTATGCCTTTGCGAGATTCCCCAATTTTTCCCAGCTATTTTAAATACATTTTGCAGGAGTTTATGGGTTTTCGTAGCTAAGCTGTTGATGCGAGTATTCCAGTTTAATTCGCTATCAATATGAACTCCCAAGTACTTGAAAGAGTGGACTATTTTGGATTTTTTTGCCTTTCCAGTAGATCGATGGGCCTGTGACGAGTTTTATAAAAAGGATGTAGTTGGTCTTTTTTCAGAAGACGCGACTAGTTTGTTTGCATTTGTCCATCTGGAGAATTTCTCTATTGCTGCTGTAGTTTCTATTTTGAGCTGTTCTCTGAATTTGGCTTTGACGATTACAAAGTCGTCTGCAAAACCTGTATGTGTGCTGGTTGGCCTTACTTCAGTTCATTTCAAGTTGATCGCTTATTCAAATGCAACAGGCCATGGAAATTTCATTTACATCTGTTAAACAGCTGTTTTCTGAAATATCCTACCCGTAGAAGCGAGTTCACTCATTCACTTGTGTGTCCGACTCTGTATCGAATTAATTTTTATCTAAATCGCTGAAGTCGCTGCAGCAAGTTTAAAGACAAACTGCTTGAACACTCTATAGTATCTCGGATATTTGCGTTCTCCTTTATATTATTTCGAATTGGATGTATCGTCTAATTAGGAAGTTCAATAAAGTTATGTTTGAAAGCGAAAAGCATGTGTAATAATATACATATACAGGTTTATGTAGTAGCAATATAGAATATTCTATAAACGTTTTCTATTGGATAATGGGTTTTTGTTTTCGTTCTGAATAAATTTTAACCAAGTTTCGGCGCAGTTTATTCTATCTAAGGATCTTGCGCCAGAAAATCCAAATCCACAAACTCATAAATGCTGTTAATTTAGTATGTTTGTTTTATTTCCAAAATAAAACAATGCAGCACTTTATTAGATTTCACAAATGTTATTAATCAAGCTAAATTTATTACAAAACTTACAATTTACTGATTTCAGAACTATTTGAAATGAGACGTTTCTAAATGGTTGGTAAACTATTCTATAGTTTCTGTATATATTTTGTATGTCCTTAAAACGTATTGAGTTTTACCTTTTTGAATTTATGCACATGTTAAAAATATTTTATCTCCGTTATTGATATCTTTAACATTTCGTGTAATTTCTCTAGTGTTAGACATTGCTTTAGTATTTTAAGTTCAGTGTGTATAACCATCTTGCTGTAGTAGCATATCTGTATTCGATTTTTATAGATAATATAAGCTCAATAACTACTCCCTTTCTGACACAATTTGATCAGATTGGTTGTTATAGAAAGTGGGTGCTTTCGATATAATTTTTTCCCAGAAACTCGTGAATTCTTAGTTTCTTTATTGAAATGTGGCATATCTTCCTACAAGTGCCTGTTGGACATGGAACCTTTGCTACTATGTATCGTGAGCTGAAGGAATGGTTTTCTGCTATACATGCAAATTTCTAATGGTATAAATTAAATTCAGGGTTGGCATTTACGTGTATTTGCCATATAATGCATCGTTTATGTTATATTAAGTAATATAAAATAAGACTGGGTGATGTCTATTCAGCGACTCGTATTTCTTGCTGTTGAACTCTATTGAGATTCTTAAGGATTATAGTCGATATTTTTGCGATTAAATTTATCAAAGCAAAATTTTCTTTGTTTTCATTAATGAAAATGGTATGTTAACGGTAGTATTTCAGCTGGAAAATGTTTAATGTAGTTTTAGCAGCTTTTGTAATTCTTGCATAATTTCTTGGCAAACTTAAACTCGTTTCGGTCTTCTGCATTACCAGCGATTTTTGCTTTCTCTTGATGTTCAAGTTTAGAGGAACAAGGAGAAATTAAGACGAGTTGACATGGACTCGAAAATGTACAATTACAACTTGTAGAAATATCGGCTTCAGATAATTGCTCCTGTATTTTTGTTTAATCATTCACAAGATTTGTGCATTTCGGATAGAATTTTAGAGATGCAACCAATACAAAGTTGAAGCTGAACTTTAAGTTTTTAAATAAATCTCGAGCTTGGCATTTAGTGCTCACTTTGAAATTAATCTAAATATACAGTAGTCAGTATATAATAAAACGAGTTTCCATTCAAATATTTCAACACGCTTAAGAAGCGGAACAAAATTTTGTCTGCGTCAAATTATTTTCTGAATTCTACGTCTTTGAATTTCAAACAAATATGAAGACGGTTAATGCTTCCAGAACTGACTAATTTTTTGTGGTAAATTGGAATGTTTGCATCTGTAAGCATTGCACTCAAATTTATGAAGATGCAAGAACTTTCCTAGCTCAATTGGCATTATGACATCGTATGTTTAAAAAAGTTTCATCCGTATCGCAAATGACGCAAATTCTAGTTAATGACCAGAATTTTTGGATATTTTTACCTGGTTTTATACTTATTATTCAATTAAATGAAATACCTTGATTTCCAAATAGACCTTAATCTTATGCCAATGTTGATAAACTAGATTTTGGCTCCTACTTTATATCTTCTAGTCTCTGTTTTCAAATCAATCTCTTTGTTTCGGATCACGACATATTTTCCTCACGAAGTTTGACGAAATGTTCTTCAAGTTCTGTCCCCCTTTGAGTCTTGGTCATTTGTCATACTCGTTCCTGTTTCCTTCTGGGTAAATACTTATCAGTTTCTATCGGTTGTTTGGAAATGTACCTCTTAAATCGACGAGTTTTTTTTAAATTAATTTTCTTTAAACTTCTCCTGAATATGCATCTTGACGTTGTACTTTATAAGTAAAAATCTTAATGTTTTAGAAAATAGTCAAAATATTGTTCAAATGGTCCATAAGTTTTTATTTTATTAACTTTTTCAGTGTATCACAATGACCCCTGTGTGGGTCACTAACTGGCGAGATCCCTTGTAGAAAGTCGTATACGACATTGATCTTCATTTCGCTTAGTTGCGATGCAGGAGTAAATTAAATGACAAATTGTAGACTAAAATTCATTTAATGTTTTTAAAAACTTTCAGGAATTCGTATTTAACTCGTTAAATCACTGAAGTAGCTTTTTAAACTAAAACAACGAATTAGTGTCCAGCTCTTCTCACATACAAAATCCCGAAGTTCCCTAGAAATCATTATTCATAACAAATACATTGAGCAGATATGATTATTTCTTGCATGAAAGCAAATTGTAGATTTCTCGGTGCCATAGTAAGTTCTATGACGGTCGACAACAGCCTTGCCTTATATCAGCTTCCTAAAGGTATCGATGTGAAGCAGATGGTGCCGTCTACACCTTTCTAGAACCACTAACATTTTCCTCTTCGAGGTGCAGTTTCAATTTTCTCTCTCAACGCTTACCGAAAAAATAAAACTCATACCCGTAAAAATCTACTTTTCGCCAAGTTTGCTACTAGAAATGGTGTCCAAATCAATACTGCCCAAATTTCATACGAAGAAACAAAAGTATTTATCGGCTATTGCTCATTAAAATGAATTTCGGGAAATATTCGATGGAATACTCGATACATGCGTAGATTCATTTGGATGTCTATTTAGATGTGCTACTACGTTCGAGCTGCAAAGACCAGAATGTGACAGACATTTCTCGATTTTCATAGCGAAGACTAATTTTGTGCAATTTCTATATTAATCTTTAGATGCCTCCAATTGTATTAAAAATAACTTGAAACTGGGATTTTGCTGAAGTTCTGAATTTCCAGCTTGTGTCGGAAAAATTTCTTCACTGTCTTCACATGCAAGAAGTAATTTACTGTTGCAATATTCGGAATATTTACGTTGAAAGTTCAGAGTATAAAACTATTTCATTTTGGTTAGTAATTAAATCAATTAATTTTTACTGCACTTTCAGATAGTATGCTAAATGCCCTTCCCTTGCAATCGCTGATTGGCCATATCTTCTTCTGATTGTCCATTTAATGAACGTTGTTTACACAACAAGTAAATGTCTAGGTAATGCCATTTGAGGAAGACGGGTAAAATATGAAGTTTATGCTTCGCAGAAGTTTTGCCTTCAGTCCTATGAATGCATTTTATTCTGATGGTGTACAAATAAGACGATGTAGGGCAAGACTTTGTTTTATGTGCTTTAATTAGAAGTCTACCCTAATAACGGAGTACTGTTTCTTCATATAATTTATCCGAAGAGGTGGACATCAAATTGACCAAATGCAAAAATACTCAAATAGATGATCCATATCTAAAATACATCAATAAAATTATTCCAAAATTAAACATTTTTTGACAAATAACATTGAGCTTCAGTATTGTCTACAGTTTCTTCCAAGAGAACTGTTTAGAGTATTTTCCGATTCCTTCCATTTCCATCCTCCTAGGGCTGTCTCTTTCACACATTATCCTCACTGAAACGGCACCAACACAACCATTATCAGACTTCTTTAATACTCTTTTCAAGCTGGGTCACCACTTGTGAATGGCGCAGCATAGTCAAATCAATGGCTCTTGCGTCATAAAACATCTAAACATAAAGCTGGGTCACAAAAACATAAGTCGAATAACTATTGAACTTTTATTCGAAAGCTGTTTCTACTATATATCCAGTAAATTTTCAAAATTTTGCATTACATTTAGAGGGGGAAAAATTCCCCACATTAAGAAGTTCTTCTTTTTTTAAAATCTCGAATCAAATTTTAAATCTCTCAAATTTCGACTAGGGCGAGTTGTATATTTATTTTTAAGTAGATCGAATGGCAAACTTTCCGTTTTCGGCATGCATTCTAGTCTTCAGAAACTTTCTTAGCTTTTAATATTCGGCATATACGCAGAAAAATTCGTTAATCCAAATTAATTCCTGAACTAATTTGAAATGGGTCCTAAAATTTTAAAATGAGAATATTTCGCAATTTTTATAAAAGCTGATGGACATGTGCGTGAAAATTCTCATCTTCGTCGTCTCTTCGTCTTTACGAACTATCTTCATAGAAATGGAACCAAGAGAATCATTATCAGACTTCTTTAATACTGTTTTCTAATTGTGTCACAAAAGCATAACAGTCGAATAACTGTAATATTTATTCGAAAGTTGTTTCTTCTCGTTGATATATCCAGTAAGTTTAAAACGCATTACCTTTGATTTAGAAGGAAAGAAATTCTACACACTGAAGTGTTCTGTTTGCAATTCTCAAATTTCGACTAGGATGAGTTATAAATTGTGTATTTCTTAGTAGAACGAATGATGAATTTTGAATTTTTCGACTCGCATTCCGAAGTTCCAAAAAGCTCTTATCTTTAAAAAGTTGACAGATGAGCAGAAATTCTTTAATGCTAATTATTTCTTGAATTAATTTGAAATGAGCCTTAAATGAAATCTTAAATTAGGAATATTTGACAATTTTCGTAAACGCATATAGATGATGTTTTATAAAAGTAGACGGACGCCCACGTCCAGCCCCTGTCCAACTTGGTCTTGAGCATCATACCGAAATATTTTATTAGTGTAAAATATGTTTGAGAAAGTACTTTCGAGCTCAAAACTGCATCTATGAGCATTTTCTCTTTAACCTGAAAAGGCTCTGTTCATAACTTGTGCATTAAATGTTGTTGTTACTACTAATCCCTCTCTGTCTAGCGGCAGCTAGGCATCGTCCATGAGCCCACTAACCCTCAAGAAATCGAGAGCAAGCAAAGGATCAGTCTCGAAAGTCTCCCTAGATAGGCGAAGACAAGAGAGGATGTACTCTGGGGACGCACTCGCTATTCCACACTTTGAGCAGACCGGAAAAACTTTGTTACCGTGGCTAAAGGAGCAACTCCTCAAGTGACCGCTAACAAATGCATTAAATGTACTGTACAGTAATCGAACTTAATTAGCAAAACACAGTTTTAGCTTTAAAGATATGCATGTTAATGTCTCCTGTTATAATTATATTTTCGCTTCTTGTATATTTTTTCAAAAGCAGTTGAATAACTAGATTTCATTGATAAAAATGCTGGTTTTGAGGCTCTTAAAATAAATTTATTTCTGAACTTTATTTGAAAGTCTTCAGGTAAACATCCTCGCTATAGAATATTTCTCGTGAGCGTATAGGAAATTTTGGTGAATGAATATTTCGTTAATTTTAAGTTCGTAGGAAAGTGCTGTCGTCTGCTACATCAAGCGCGCCCAAAATCGCTTTTGAAACTTCCATGTTTCTTGCAGGCGAAAAAAAGGTTTCGTGCCCTAACATAGCTCGAGATGCATGCGCGGAGCCATTTGTTGAGTGATGCGACGTCGGGTGAACCTAAATTCCATAGAGAATGTAAAGGCTTTTTAAACAAGCAATGTCTACCATCAGAAGGTTGCCGAAAGACTTTGCTGGTAAGCTAATCGGTAGTATTTCTGCACTTTTGGAAGGAATCTTCGATTGTGATGCCTGATCAACATCAGAATCGAAACCTTTTCAAAAGAATAGGAATTTCTCTTAGAATTATCTCTCGAAAGAATAGAATTATCTTTCCCGGGGAGATAATTCTATTCTTCTATCTTAACTGAAAGTGTTAGTCTATTTTAATAAAACGCAGTTTTGAAGAGGGCTATTTGGGAAGTGCTTGAAAGAGAAAGGAAAGTTAAATAAAACTTAGAATAACTTCAGAATACATTAGATAATCCAAAGTCTTGAACCTTGAGTTTCTACTTGATGCGCGTAGTTGACTTCAATTACTTAAAACTGTTTTTATTTCGAAGTTATGACATTTTATTTTTGGAACTTCTTCACGAAATTGACACTCAAGAAGCATATAGTATTGGATAATATTGTTTCATGATCTTAAAATTGTAATTGGAGTGTCCGCGTGCACATACCTTTCAGAATTGGAGTAAAAAAAAAAAGTTGCATAGAATGCTCTTATTTTGAGTGTTCACACGTTTTGTGCGGAAATCTAAAAATCTAAATCATTTTGTTAAAATCTTGAATCGGAAGTGAAAAATCTATAATCCGAGGCATTAACATGTTAATTTTTTAATGAAATGAATAATTTAAATTTAGACCGTATGAATAATTATTGTTCAGTACATTAAGTGCTCGTAAATTTAGGCGTATCAGTAAAATGTTTATTTCTGCTCTGCGATTGGAGTAATCTTTCATAACTTCATAATCCTCGCTATATGTATTCTTTAGCTCCATTTTCAAACAGTTTAACATTTTATTGCTGTCCACCTGTACACAAAATCCGCCAATCTAAGATTCGATAATATGCTAACTGTCAAGTGCGACTTAATTTTGCAGCATCACTGCGCCTCTAGTGTTTCAATTTAAGCAACTTATCCTCCCAACCTCGTGCGTATTCAAAAAGGGGCTTTCCAAATTTTCTTCATTTCTTAAGGTCTAATTTGTGTAACCTTATTTTCTCATAGTTTGAACATTCCTTGCAAGATATTCTCAATTTCTTAGCGTTTTTAAGATTTATGCACTAAATTTTAGTTTATTTTAGAAATCGTGTGAAGTTTCAGAGTAGGGCAATCTGGTGGTGCTGAAACGGCAATCAGTCTTGGTCTACGATTCCAATAAGGTAAAAATTAAAACTATGTCGCCACCTTTACTGAATACACAATGTGTCGGCTACTCTGGAAACATGAATATACAACTGTCATGGATTATGCTTTTGATTTACACTGACCGAAACTTCAGGTAAACGATTTTTTTTAAATCATTTACAGCGCAAGTTTTAATATTTTTGAAACCTCTGGAGGTATATGCTTTATGCGGAAAAATATTTATGAACGTTTATTTATTTTCCTGCATTCCATGAAGTACAAAGAATAAAACAATTTCATTACTTGGAAAATAGTTCGTTTCAGATCTTTAAATTTCAAATGGTATTGCTTTAACTTCTCGAAACTTTGTTATTTCATTTTAAAAGCAATTTTTGAACGAATTTTTGCCGGTGTCTAAATTCAATCGCGGAAACAGTCTTATATTTGTGCCTGCAAGGGTTAAAATGTGTGGTTGAAAAGTATTTCTTTCTATGATATTTATTATTAATTATATCTCGGGCTACCCATCGAATATACAGATTCTGAAATGCTAGTTATTAAAATCAACATTGAACTTATTTGATCCGATTCAGTAAAATGGTCGGTAGACTCTAAATGTTGGGTTTGAAGTCAAAAATGCAATAAAATCCATTTTTGGGGAGGGCAGATGGAACAGATATATCTAGGAAATGGACAAAGGAGGCTAACTGGTTGCTGAGGTAGATTGAGAAGTTTTGAAATTGTTGGAACATGAATGGGAGAGTTCAAAAATTCTTAGAAATGTAATGAGCTTCGTTGCATCAAACGGCATGTAACGCGAAATTTCTCGAGCAATTTTTCTTAATATTTTCACTTCCTCAAAACTAATTTTTGACATTAAAGCATACTGCTATACTTCATAAATGAAAAAATACGGATTTGTTTGACGATATTTTTTCGATTCAACAGAAATCTGGGTATCATGGAACAGACTACTAGTAGACTCGATTTCAGAGGAAATTTATCTTCGTTAACTATCACTATATCCAATGAGCGATTTTAGATGTAATTACCACTAAAGACTGGGTAAGCTGAAAATTCTTAAAATTGCATGAATCTCTATTTTCTCGATTAATTCTATTGAACAAAAGAAGGCTAATTAGTTTTGCTAGCGAACTAATTGGTTATCTTGTAGATATAGGGATTCGGGTCGATTTTTGATCATGTCTGGCCAATATGATCAAAAAGTCTCGAAATCAAAATGAATTTTTTTATTTGAGTATTACTATAATTTTTAGGAAAATGCAAAATCTCAAGCAATACCAGCCTTTTCTTGCAGAAGTCGATCAAATCAAAGGAATGCTTAAATTGAGTTACTATAGGGAAGTAACGTTTTCTGGAGTTATAAAGTTTTAGTTTACTCTAACTGAATTTAAAACGTTTCTAGCGTTCCTTGATTGAACATTTCTAGCGTTACAGGAATGTTCAACTTGTCCAGTCTTTAATGTTAATTTCTACTAATTTCTAATTGTGTATTTTGGTAATTAATGGAGAGAACCAACTAAATGAAATTCAATTTACAATTTGTCTGTTTCAGTCTATCTAAATGTTTCTTAAACACAGTCGGCTATTCAGTTAAATTGGATACTTGCACATTTTCGAACTTAATTTTACAAATATATAAAAATGGAATTTTTGCACTCATAAAATAGGGCTGTATTAAATAATCAATACGTACTTGTCTCATTCTCTGGAAAAATTTGCTCAACTTTTTTTATATATGCTCTTTTTAAATGTTGCTAGTTCTTGTATGTAATGATTAAAATGAAATTTCCTGAAAAGATTTAGAATTATCATTTGAAGATCTCTCGATACATGCCTTTTTATCTAAGCAAGCCTACTGTATTTCTAACAATTTGAGGCCCTACCAATATTCTGAAAATTTCAAAACTACTCGATCTACCTCGACAGCCAGTTAGCGAATGGATCAAAAGGCAGGTAATGAAGTTTCAAAGATAAACAAAATCAGGCAATTCTTATCAATGCGATGAATGTTTCCTCGAGTATTTCCTATAATATTTGAATTTAACTTAAGATTGGAAACTAGAAACCCAAATAGTTAAAATGTCAATTTATTATTCAAGTTTATTTCACCAATATTTAAACATAAACAGTCGTCTTTCAAAAACGGATTCAAAATATTACATTGAAAAATACTCAATATATTTATATCGTAAATAAAATTGTAACTTTATTTCAAGTTTAATTTTTAAATTAGGAAAGTCTATAACGAAATTTCGTTGCCAAAATTAGCATTAGATTTCATATTTAATTTAAACAGAGCTCTAATCTAAATTTTTTGATATTTAGAAATGATCCGATTCTCATTTTCCGAACCTCCAGACTAAGTTTGACGATTTAATGTCACAGGTTAAGATTTCTCCTGGAAAAACGGTTTTAAATCTGTTCATTGACTACATTCCGAAATCAGTTTGAAAAAATCGCTATAAAGATGTCAGAATTTGCCCAAAATGCAACAATTTCAGTTCAATTCCCGTCTTTTATGTATTAATATTGAGAGATTGCAATTTCACTAATTTGATTTTAAGTGATCGCGACTGTCTTAAGAGACTAGTAAAAAGGATTCTTTTAATATTAAAACTAGCTTTGGGAATCTTTTTTTTCTCACGTGGTCAATTGTAAAGGTTCAATATGAATAGATTCCCCAAATTCTCTTTGTTAGAAACGACATATTAAGAAAAGTATTGGTGCATTATATAGTGAATTCGATTCAAATTTCCCAAAGAAAAATCTATCTAGTCTAAAGCCCCAGGTAAATTGTTTCTTCGACGTAGGTGTTCTTTATACATTAAAATTATTTTTTCTCAAACTTTTCGGAAAGTTAATAGATTCAGTTTCATCAATCTATTTCGGAATCCTTATCCTCCGAATGTAACAACTTTCACTTCTATTTCAGATGATATTTATCAATCGGCTAATGTAAAGGTTTCTGAAACGAAATGGTGTAGTGTCTGTTTAGTGAAATATCAGCCTCTAAATTACAAAGTTAATACATTGATTTCACCTAAAGAACACAGACTATTGCATTTAAGCTTTACGGTTATACTTCTAACGAAAATTTTGGAATTAAACTTTGCCAGCTACTCGTACACATTGTTCTATATATGACGAAAATATGTTCATTTGTCACAATTTTTTTTATTCATGCGATACAGTTCAATTGCTTTACTTTCTTCGTTCAAAGTGAGTTTTTTAAAGCGCATTAGTTCTCTTAAGCATACTCGAATTCTAAGCGCTAGTTGGTGGAATTGAGAAATTGCTCTGTTTGCCTCGTTTAAAGTTCACTTGCTTGCCTTCTGTTTGAAATTCAGGTTTGTTTCTCGCGCAACTTCATATACAAATACCGTTAATTATTCGGACATTAATTTTTTGCCATACAAGTTACAAATAATTGTATAAAATGTGTTGTATTTACAGAACTAATCTACTTGTGGCATCTATGCAATTCCACGTAAAAAAATTAACCAGTCATAAAATTGAAAACCTAATTCCAATAATCTTTAGGTTATTATTTTTGTTAGTGTTTTGTTAAAATGGACATTTTTGAGCAGCAAACTTGTTGGAAAATGTATCTCCAGCTGTTTTTGAAAAATTTTCAACTCTTTCAATGAGAATTAATTTCTTCGCTACCGCTCATCCTTAATATGTTCTTTATCGTAGAAACTGGCTTCATGAAAGTAATTTAAGTGTTATACAGCAGAACGCTGAACCACATTTTATAATCCAATTTCATCTTCAAACACATTAATCATTACACATCTGTTGGCTCAACATGACCTGTCTGGGCCATAATGCAAAAATAACTTGCTTACTCCTCCACCTCGGAGTATCTTGATGTATAGAATCTACGATGCTCCATATCAGAATGGGCATTGAGTAGCGAGCAATAAAACGCCCACAGGGCATCAGACGCATTTTCCGAACAGAGAGCATATCCCAATTATTCGAGTATAAATCCATTTAGTTTGACTTTTTGCATATAAACTAAATATTTAAACGAAGTAACGATATATAAAGTTCATCCGATAAATAAAACTAAACCATGCTCATTAATAGATATGCCGATTTAAGTCTAAATTATTCTAAATGATTTTCAAGTGATGAATATGCATATTAATCTTTGTTTGGTTTTGAATGGCACTTTTCCCAGTCTTCGTATTATGAGCTTGACCATTCCTCCTATGTAGTAGCAGGCTACTACACATTCTGTTCGTCATGCCAATTTCGGCAATGTTCTTCAATGAGGCATTTTTCCCCAGTTAATTCCAGTCTTCATCTTTCAAAATTTCTAGTTAAAGCATGCTGTTGTTTATCTAGGAAGTCGTGTGTTAATCTGAAGACAGATTTTATACATATTCTCGTTTCTTATGAACACCATCATTCTTTATTTAATATTGACATGTTCGAAACGTTAAAATTGGAACTATTTCATCTTGTGACGGGTTTCTGTTGTGTAGAAATTATTTCAAAATGTACTCGAGAGAAGCTCTTTTGTATCTCAGAAATTTGTAGACATACACATTATGGTGTTGTAGACATCAAAATTGGGACATGCTCATTTCTTCCTGTAGTATAACTTCAAGCTAAGAATGACCTTGCATGTTTGGGAAAATTCTGCTTCTCTTATCCACTTGGCAGATATAAAGAGATACGTGCACAAATTTTTAATCCTGCTATATAAAATTTTGCTTGGGATAATGAACGAAAATCCTTACTTTTACATATGTAAAAGCTTAATCTGCATCTTTATACTCGCTTATCTATCTTGTTGGATTTTAATTGAAGCCCTATATGTACTTCAATCAATTGTTTTTTTATTGATCCATAACCCATTTAATAGTGTTTAATAGAAGAAAGTGGACAAACTCTTATCCGCGGAAAAAGGCATTTCAGAGAAATACTTTTCTTTGCACATCACCCAGTCTTACTGTAACCAATATTGTATATTTTATGTATGCAAGGAAACTCTCTTATTAAGGAAACTATAACTAAATTTGTAGTATATTGTTAATGCATTAGTATACCAAAAATTGAGGACCTCTAGCGCACTGCTGTATAATTATCCAAAAGTTTGACTTAATTTTATAGGTTTGGCTTCCATATCTTTACATTATGTTCATTTTAAACTGAAACCAATTTAAAATAGCTGTTAAAATATTGGCATTCATAATGGAATTAAAGTATTTTAAACATGAGTATTAAACATATTAATCAACTCTAAAACTGTTTAGATTCTATGGAAATGAATATCGGTGTTTTTTTTAATTAAAAAATATCAAATCCTGTATTCTTGGTGTCATTGTTCAATCTTGTTGAGTGCAATTCGGTGCTGCATGGAATTAATGGTTTGTTTTATAGATTAGTTATCTAATCAACTATGTACTTCAGTTCCTTGATTTTCTGTTGAATTTTATCTAACTTTTATGTATAAAATGTTACAAAAATCTTTTGTAACGAAACTGTGAAATGTATTTATAATCATCACTTTTGTAATTTGCATTCATTTTGCGACTTTTGAATTGTTTTCATAATAAGACTTGGATGTCTGCATTGTATCAATTTCTCATTAAATATTGTTTAACTAATAAATGAATTTTTTTCATTAGACTAAATCTCGCATGATTCAGATGCATTCTGACCCTTTTTATTGTCTAGTTTATACAATCTTTAAGCACGAACTACTATATAGTAAAATTTTATATGCTTCAAACTTATGAAAGTGTAATCTTGTTTGCATAAGCAAGAGTTCTTACTCTATTAGAAATGGAAATTTCTTCCAGTTTTCTAAAATTATTAAGATTCTTTTTTATCTAGAAGAATTGGCTTCTTAAGTGTGGTACATGCACTTTTAACGTTTTTCCGCTTACAAATGTTCTCAATTTTAATGATGAACTCTAAAATATAACTTTCAGGCCCATCGTTATAACGGAATCTTAAATTCCACATCAGTGTTGTATTTCCGAATAAAAATAACTGATAAATTTCAGAATAATAAATTGAAACAGTTGTGCCGATTTATTTCTTACGAGAAATTTGAAGGTTAAAACAAACTTCCAATTTTAAAAATCAGAATTACTTAGATTTCTTAACCCTGTAACCGAAGCCTGCTTCGAATATCTGTTCACTTAAACGTATTTTACCCCTCATAGTGACTGATATTCCGGTAACAGGGTTAATATACATCCCACGCAACACTTATCGGTCAAAATGGAATGGAATTGAATACTCTTCAGCCTCTTTACAAAACCCCTTCTATCATTTTGTGCCTTATTTTGCATATCCATGTTGGGCAGCTTGGAACTATCAAAATGGAAAAGCATTCATGTTGAAACATGCTTTTGCTTTTACAGGATGAAGGCGATTAAAGCCTACATTTATTGCAATTGTTGTACAACAAATTTAAACCCGGTCATTTTTAGTAGTTAAGCAAGTAATGCTTTCACTCGATCGCTACGGGAATCCTTCAACCAAAAGACGGACGTCCGAATTATCACTATGAAGTTTCCATCCCCTTTCGTTAAGTGTGATTGAATTCACACCCACAGCGCGCTTTCTTTGCTAGAGTGGATCGCCCAGAAGAGTTCGGGGAACACGAGAGGGGGTTCTTGGAATTCGGAGAGTGCCAAATGTCATTGCGGTTTTAGAGGGGGGAAGTGAATTTCCCTTGTCTTTGAAAGAGATATTTGGACGCTTGTGTTTTGAGGCCTCTCTATTATAATGGTCTTGACAATCAAAGTTAATTGACGCAAATGTTTATAAACAAAATGTTTGTCATGGTGCAACCATGTCTGGCCCTTGTACCATAAAGCCAGGAAAAGGAAATGTGTTGTATACTGTACCAAACAATTAAAGAATTTTTATCAGTATTGACTGTTTCAATTCATAGCAAGTTTAATCATCTTCTCTAATAAATATCGTAGTGAAAATTTAATATGCAATTTCATTTAACTACATCCATATAAATTTATAACTTATATGAATGCATTGGAATCTTTTAGTATGTATGCGTTCTTGGTTCCGATACTTAAATGTACCATTGGTAATATTATTTCGTCTAAATTATTTTTGTATTTAAATGGCAGCTGTATTTTCCGACTTTAAAAGTAGTTTATTACATACTTCATCTGAAAATTGGTTTGTAATCTTTAGTGTTACTCTGCTGTCCTTTTTTTGTAAATAAACTAACTTGGAGCAGATCGTGATTTTGTATTCTACTTTCATGTGCCTGTGTATTTCCTACATATTAAATTTCCTCTTATTTTAAAATTATTGAAGTTTCTAATAAGAAATCGGTTATGGAATTTAATCGTGAACAGGACATCAATCGATGTCATTGTCCAATTTCTGAAACTTGCTATTTCAGCAGCTACAATTCGTACTTTCAAAAGTGGCGATCACCGTCAAAGAATAACTTCTGTCGTCAAACTTTCTTTTCGAGTTTAGACTTCGATTCTACTTATCCAAATTTGATGCAGATTTCTAGTATAAACTTATTTTCGTGAACTTCTCTATGAACGCTTAATTGTATTGCAACAATTCCTGCTGAATGCGAATTTCTTAGTAGTTAAATTTTCAGAGTTGTTATTCATTACGAAATTTATCCAAATGTTTAAAGTAATCTTGAAGGGAAATAACTACTTCACAAATTATTTTATGCTTAGCAGCAAAATTCAAACCTTATTCAAGTGAACCGAATCTCAATATTCAGTTGTACAACCATTATTACTTAAGCAAGAGACTTTTAAATGCGTTACTGCTCTAGAAGTCCACAAATTTTAAATATTAATAGCACCCAAACATATTTTGTTATCATTGGAATGTATTCTTGCTGTATTTGTTATCCTATTGCATATAGTATTCCACTCAAGCCAAGAAGATTGTTTATCTGTGTTGCAATATGCATGTTCGGGTGATTTCATTTTGGAGCTAATCGTATGCAATCTATTGTACTTCTAGCAATAGTTTGATTGTGCAGTTTTGTTGAATGTGTTAAAGCTATCTATGTTTTTTGAGTTCTGTACTGCAAGTATATTTCAACATATTTAAGATGCCATTGTTTAATTATATTGATGTTTGTATTTATGAGATATAATTTGTATGAATACACTTGTGCTAAATAAATGGTTCTTGGGTACTAAATATTTGTAGCACATTAGAGTTAAATCATTGTCATTTCACTCGTAAATGGGAGAGATACAAATATATCTAGCAATGGTAGTGTACTTTTCTGCATCGATAAATACTGAACTACACATTAAAATGATATTTAAACAATGGATATTTAGTTGTGCATTCCGGAAACCGAACCAATTGATGGATTTCGGAATCGCTATTCAAACTGCACCGAAGCGTGTAAAATTAGCAATTCAAAATTGGAAAAACTTCAATTCCTTTGCGCAAGACTAATTTTAACGAGAACATTTTCAAAAGTGGCCATTAGAATTCTTTCACTGATGCGTTGTGACAATTATACCCGAAATACATATTTTGTAAGTTATCCCAGTTGCATAATTGCGTCAAATTACAAGTCTTGGTTTTCAGCGGCAGTTAGCAAAAGGCGGTCGAGATTGGACTGGTGTGATAGATTGCACAAAGCGGTTGAATGTTGTTCCATTGTACATTCAAGTATCTGGACTAAAGCCTTAAATAATAAACAAATTAAAATAACGTGAATTATTGCCTATAAATACCGAAGTCGTTATCCTGCTGCATTTCGTTGGCGACCATATACGTTAGATATTAACCGTCTGACTGCCGAATTTTATAATCACTATTTAGATGCAAAGTTTGAAACGTGTTCAAATGCCGTCGAACCGAGCTAATAGTTATTTACATGCAAGGCGATATTAGAATAATTATTCAATGTTTTAAAAGTACTAATTAAACCCATTAGCTTGCAAAAATTGCAGGATGCAGCCGAAAATAGACTTGTTTCCATCCCGCGGAAATCGCGGGTTTAAGCAGTCACAGGTTAATCCATACAATTCTGTCTTTGGAGCCATATACAAAAAGCTGAAATATCCTATTCGACTCAAATTCCATAACAGACTCATTTTATGGCATAAAAATAAACTTGAGCTAGTTTTTGATAAAGTTTTCGCTAGGTTACTCTATTGTTAAATTTCTGCAGCTTCTCACTTCGAAAACAGTATGCATTAAATATCTTACTTTTCTACAACGACTCGAAAATTATTTCAGTTAAATGTTTTAGGTTTATTTAAACTCGCACTATAATTTCAATCGTATCGACAACAACTTGCACACAAGGAAACAACGTCGTTATCTTTACTGTACTGAATAGCAAAGGGATATGTAAATAACATTATATATAGTAACAAAACTGGCTGAGGGAAAAAAGTGTTTCGTGAAAAAGCTTATATTTTCATGTTAAGATTTTGTCTATCGGAGATCTTGAATTGAAACTGATTGTTATAACGCACAATCTGAACTCGATTTCAACTTTTAACAATTCCATGCTTCAACTTTCAAACTAAACCGATATCTCTACCAAAATTCGCATTGGAGATTTTTCTTCCTCCATAGATGAAAACTTGTTTTATATAAAACATGTCTCTTACGTGTACTTGAAGAAACACATGCAGCCGATTATTTCATTGACATAAAAGTTTTTGAGTGTAAGGGAACAAAAATAAAATCTTTCGCTATTCTATGAAATATCAAATCTCTCTGTACAGTATGTCCCGAAATATCTGGTTTTTTTTCCTAATTATATTTGGCGCTCTAGCAATGGTTTAGGATATAGTAGTTTTCTCGATCATTAGCCAATGAGTACTTACTCCCAGGTAGCTTAGATAAAGAGAAATTGTAAAGATGTTCAGAAATTTAATCTTCCCGATTTGTTTAACAAATATTTTGCAAGAATTATTATTTAATATCAATAAATTCGTTTTAATTTCCCATGAATCTTGCCTGCTTACACAGTGGAATTTTGAATGACGATGTTTAAAATACGTCTGAAAACAAAAGCGTCTGTGCCTCAAGCGTTTGAGATATCCTCGAAATATATAGGCCTTTAATTTTGAGATACAAACGAATTATTTATCGCAATTTAGTACTGTCTTTATAAATTTATCTATGCAAGCAGTTACATCGAACATGAGAAGCAAAGCGCCTATACTAACAACGAATAATTCTTCTAATCTTACTAGTTAAACAAATCTGGATAAAATTTCTCAAAACTTCTGTATTTTACTTCTTTTCCTGAACTTCCTAGAAGTCTTCCATAGATAGCTAATGATTTGATTTACATGTTTAATCCTTCGTTAGTTAGGGTTCCTAGAAAACACGGGTGCCATTGAAAGCCATTTCGGGGCAGCCTATATAAATAAAACTCGTCTGTTGCATAATAAGTCTTAAAATACATTTAGTATTAAAGGATATTTTAAGTTATGTTCTACGTGAAAACTCGTAACTTTTACATGAAGTATTTAGATTTAAAGTTTTCAAATAAGAATGAACTTAATGTATCAGAAAGTTTATTTAGAGTTTTTCTTCTGTTTGTCTGAAACAATAATAAAACCGGGTCATGTAAGTCTTGAAATGCATGCAGGAAAATATAATTTTTCCTAACTGTTATTTCAAATCGTATTCCCCAGAATTGGCTTTTTCTCGCATTTTACTTTTTAAGCTCTTCAAATAAAAACGCACACCGAAAGGTATGGAGGAAAAAATTAATTTTCCCTGTGCAATTGTAGTAAGTGATTTGATATCTAAGCGTTTACAATCGGTGTTTATAACTTTAACCCTTTGCGGTCGATGCCGCCAGAAGTCGTCGTAGAATGTTTTTTTTTTATTTCGTTTCGTTTTGTTTCAGACCCAAACCTACCAACCTACCCAAACGTGTGGGCTGGACGGTGTGGGACTAAAACAAAAAAACGACTTCTACGACGGCTTGCGAATGTCGACACTGGCGGTATCGACCGCAGAAGATTAATCGAAGGGATTCACCGTAATTCTCATTTCCATCTTCTGTATTGCACTCCATTCTTTTTCCACGCAAACCAAACAAATTTTCACAGCATTTATGTAATAAAAATATCCATAAAGGATAAAAAACAAACTCTGGAACCTTACAGGAAGTTTCGGTATTCATTTTCTCTGGGATGTACATATTCCGCAAAATGCAATATCATAATCATACGGAAAGAATGGAACCCCTTTCTGCGTGGAAGATGAAACCATTTACTGCATCAGTTCAGCTTTTTATATGATATATATATTTCGCCTTCTTTATTTCGGTCCTTTTCGGTAATCGCGAAAGATTAACCCATTTCCCGGGCCATTACGCCCTTCACTCCTTCCTGTTGATGTCTGTGAATGACTGAGCATTGCCACACTTACTCCCATCCTTACTGCATTTGACGAAACTGAAGTAACTGGCCATTTTCTCTCCGAGGAGGATCCAGAACACTTTTCTTCGCTGCCTTAAAGTTGATTTGATAGTTATGAAAGGTGCATATACAATTGTTCTTCAGTTAAGCGAAAGCGTTGCCAACTGGAAAGGAAGGAGTATTATCGGGTGAAGCATTTTATTGTTTGTTAGGCATTACCTTTTGTTGCCATCGCACTTAATAGGTTGGAAATTCATATTTGGAATTGAGAGAAAGAGCTGCTTTGAAATTAACGGTACATTTTTTCGAATTGGATAAATGGGAGGCTCTCACTGTATAAGTTTGATTCTATTTTTAATTCATTTGAAACACGTAATTGCCTAAATATTTTAACAAAACAATGAGCAATTAATTTTTTTTAAAGGAATGCACAACTGTGTAATGATAGGATGAAAGCAGGAAAGGAAGATTACAAATAAAGTGTTCTCTTAATTAACATACGTTGCCAATTTATATTTTTGATGTTTGGAAATCGAAAGGTATGATTCTTTACAAACACAGACAGCATTATTTTTTTGGGACTTTGAATTGAATCAGTGCTATGACTATTAAGTAGTGTTAAACACTTTTTTTTGTTAAATTGTGATTAATTTTCCCTTTTAATGTACACTCAAATTGATAAGAAAATTTCTGAATTTTTTTAAAGGTAGGTCAGGCATACCGATATAGATCAGTTTTACATAAGACAATGTAGGATGTTGGACAATGTTGTTATTTACCATTACTTACGAAAATTGTACTTCATAAATACGTTAATCTGAAAAAATAAAGTTTTATATCTCAAATTTGAAATTCGCGCATTACCTAATTATGCGAGGTCTATTTCATCACGGGTGTACTATACACAAAAAATCCATTGAATTGCATTTTGCACCATGTACCATAACGATGAAAAGAATGCAATGATTATATTTAGTTCTGAAAGATAATATAATTCTAAATCGCAACTGACTTCACTTTACGCTTCAATCCAAGAAGACATTTTTTCAACTCGTAGTGTGTTTCCTGTAGAGATAATAAAAATGACATTTTTCAGAATTATTAAAAATGATAAAAATAAATATCCTTTATTTTGTTAAAAATTAAACTTTATTTCCAATTTAATTCCAGATAATAGTTTATAGAATTATTTTCCATCTTATAATACTTCTCGTTTATTATTTCACTAGCCGCCTACGGCTGGTTCGCCAATCTTCTCTTAATACTAATAAGGCAATTAAGGTTGACATTTTCAGCATCTCAATTTTTGTAAGCTGAAAGCAATAATTGCAATAAGGACAAAGAAATGAATTTAAAAACACAAACAGTGAACAGGTTAGTTAGCATAACTGAATTTTAATTCTTTATACACAAAACGAAAATGCACAGGATGTTTTTGCATATAATGAACTTTGAGATAATCCCTTATATTTAAGTGTTATTAAGTGAAAAGGTTCTTTAAAAAATGGAAAAGGTAATAAGTAAAGAAAAATTTGAAGTACAATAATTAAATTTCTCAGCTAAAAATAATTTAGTTATTTTGAGTTTTAATATGTAAAGATTTTTCTGTAAAAAAATGACTACATTTTGTGAAATGCAAAACTTAATTTATGATAACCATTTAAATCTAGTCACTAAAAAACTCCATTTATAAATAAAAAAAAATTATTGAATTGAAATGCATAAAAGAAAAAAAAACAAATCTTGAATAATTATTCTGTGCATAACATAACAAAATATTCTAAAGCTATTAATCGCCAATAACATTGTGGAAAAGAATGTTGTAAAATCTGAGAAAAATTTGGACGAGAGAATTTTAAAACTTAAAAAAAAATGTTTAAAAATTACTGAGAAAATGGTATTCAATAAAATAAGAAAAAGCTAAATGAAAGTATTGGAAGAATTAAAATCTAATATTTCCTCTTAGGTATGCAGAAAAGAGGGGGGAAAGATGACGAAGTATTTGTTAACACTGACGAAGGCAAAATTCACGTGCGGCTCGAATTCGAGGTGAAATAATGGGTGCAAGATACGTTACCGCTTCGCTACCGAATTCCGTGGGAGGGAATTTTTGAAGCAGTTGTAATGGAGTGCAGGCAAAAAAAAAATTGGGGGACGTGCAAAGAATGCTGAAAAGAGGGGAATTATTTATATAAAATTTATCTGGAGCGCTTACAATTTACATGAAGTGATTTTTAATATTAGGGAGATTTTCAAAGAATATTTTTGACTAATTTTAGATTTAGAATAAACTCTTTAAGGCTAAGAGCTTAAGCGCATTTCTTAGATCAGTGTTAAAAATGTGCAACGCTTCACCATTTTGCGTGTCATCCTTGGAAAGGGGCCATGCTAATCTTCTTTGTATCGTTCCATTTTTAGTATATGAACTGCCGAAGCGATTACATCAATAATAATTTTGTTCTGAAGTTACTTGCGGCCATTACAGCTGCTACGCTCCGCCTCCCTTACGTCAATTTCTACTCTCGCAACCAGCGACCTTAAAGTTCCGATGACTTTAAAAATTTATAAAAAATGGATAAAATTTTCTACAATAATAAAACTGGTATCATTAGAAAGATACTTGTTTGCTCTTTAAAATGAAATGAAATATTTCTTCGTCAATCAATTCATTCAGAGGTTATTGGCAAAAAAAACAAAATTTGGTTTAATTTTTAATTAATTTAAATTTGAATTAAATTTTTTAAAAAAAACGGCTCCGAAGTTCACATCTTCAGCATTCAAAGTATATCTGTGCCAAATTTGGTAGTTCTATGTTATACGGTCTGTTCTGTACACTGCCAACACACACACGATAGACATTCGTCTTTATTAGTATTAGAGATAGAGATTAGAGATTTACTTTTCACTAACAGTAGGGTATTCATGACATCTCATTGGCCAACTGTCGCTGCGTTTAGCAATTAACCGAGAGTTTCCTCGGAATATTTTTCATTTCTTCATTTTCTACAATGATTATGGACGATACTTCGGTCTTTACTTCCAAGGCAACGTGATTTTATAACGCTTGATATAAAATACATTAGAAGCTGGAAAGGATGGATAGAAAACCTCATACTCAAGAAGACAGTATTCTTTTACCTCTCACTCCTGTCGGAAGAGCATATTCCCAAAAAATGACAATTGGCAGTCATGCTAGAATAGTTGGATCTAGGAGATGATAGAAGAATGTAGACCTTGCTCCGTTATATAGAATATACCCATTATTATTTTTCTCGTTTTTCTTTCCCAGAGCTCTTTCCTTGATCACGCTATTACATCATCGAGTCCTTCGTGAAGATGTTGACCTCTGTTAATGGCCTAGTATGGTCACCCATTTTTATCCTTCTCTGGATGACACCGAAGAGACTAATCGTTTACTTTTCGAGAGAAATCTAGAGTATTTTGTCTTCTGCCTCCCAGTGTTTTTTATATTTATTTCGAGAAACATCTTTCTTTCCACCTTAGGAAATTGTTACGTGCTGGAGGAAAAAGAGTGATTTTGGAAGATGTTTTCTTTTGGCTTGTCAGTTGTTTTGTGCCGTATATTTGGCCTTTTCCTTAAAGATTGGTGACATTATTTTTTCTGGGATTGAATTGATCCTTAGCGTTTAAGAAGTTACTTCCTAACATGATTGAATCTCTGCTAGTGCTCCTACAATTACATAGCTTTTTATATTAAGTTGAAAAAGTTGAGCATTTTAAAAAATATAATTAATTATTTGAAAAATTCATGAAATTATTAAAATATCCGAATACTAAAAATTTTCTGAAATCTGAATGATTTTCACAGACTTAAATAATATGAAGACAGACATACAAATAATTATCCGGGATTAAACATTGTTTTTTTTCGTTTGCTTCATTTATTTACTTTTAACCTACTGGAGTACTCAGATGAAAAATTGATTATAACTTTATCTCTACTAAATAAAAGTAGCCTATTTTCTTCTATGTCTTGGGGACTCGACTACTGATAGACCCTACGACAAATCTTAAACAAGATTTTTTATATCTCTGTATTAAGTTGCCAATGTCATTCTAAAAGTTTACTACAGAAACTCTATGCTGTTTGGAATTAAATGCAAAATATTCAAAATTTGTGAAAATAATGTTTATAGATTTAAAAACAATTAAGGTATGATAATGTTACTGAGCGCACGAAACATCTGGGCAATTTTCTTTTCTTATTTAGATAAAATAAATTTCTACGTCATGTATTGGCAAAATTAGATATGTTCTCTCTACTAATAAACGATCAGATCAAAAATTGTGCAAGCCTAATTGAAAACAGTTGTTGCTAATTTTAACAAAGTGTTCTATTTAAAACTTGAGACACTTCTCTACTTAAGCTATTTGAGTGAGAGCAACTTGATAGTTACAATAAAAAAAAGTTATATTCCTTAAACCTACTTTCTTTAGAACAACAGTAATTGTTCTAGATTTTGCTGAGTGATATTAAACTTATAAAGGGCAGCTTCCTCTTGTATAACCCTAAGTTGGAGAAATTGGTTTCTTGGGGAGCCGTGTACTGATAGAGACCCTATGGCAATTCTCAATACAGGGATATAAAAAAAATCTTGTTTAAGTTCCCAATGTCGTTTAGACCGAAGATAAAATTCTAAAACTTTATGAATTTATTTACGTAGAAACTAAATCTCTCTCATAATTGTAAAGAAAAATTAATTTTAAGAAAATGCGGTCCCATAAGCATACTAATGAAAAAACTATTGTCCTTTAACATTAAAATCCTTTTTAAATACAAAGGTTATTAAAAGTTCCATCAAATTTTGTTTCAAAATTTCAATTAAGTTCACAAGTGACAATTCTTATTGAAGTATGGGAAAGTCTGGAAATTAAAAATTAATTTTAAATAAGGAAATAGGAGGAAAACGTGGATTTTTGAGAGAGAGAAAGACCCTTTCAAATATATCTACAATATTCACTAACAGAAAAAAAATGTCATTTTTCCTTGTAGAAATAAATGTTATTTATTTTAATTCTAACTATGTAATTAAATCGCAGTACTTTTATACCTAAATTCTTTTAATAGATAGAATTTAAATAAAAATAAATCATAGCGAAATTTTCGAATTTTAGACAAAAATGGCAGCTCTCTCGTTCTTTCTGTAATTACAAACATAATGGACACCATGCTTATTTCGCTTGGAAAATGCTTACCTTTCACTGAAAGTTGTTTCCTTCCAATTTATTTTTGGCGTGCTTCCTTTAAGGGCAATTATGGCTAAAACGCCTATGACGTGGTTTCTAGGGGGGAATTGATGTCATTAACTTTCATGTTTGCGACGTTTCTAAAAATTCTCAGACAAGAGATCCGAAAGTGAAGGTACTTTATGTAGCGTGTCTGCTGGCAATGAAAGGAAAAAAGTAATTATTTGAGTTTGAGGTTTCATTGTGCATTTTCTACGAGTTCCCAAAATTTTGTGGAGGAACTTAAAGTAATATAACTTTTAATTGGATCCTGCAAAAGCTTAATAGTTAAAGATTCAGACTGTATTGCTGTAAGTTCTTTATTGTCATTCTTAACTGTACATATAAATGGTTATTTATAGAAGATGCGTAGAAAGGTTTCGGAGCGTATAAAACTCCCTTTATACCATTTCAGAACATATATATGTGATATTTTAATTTTTTAACTTTCCTAAATAATCTTAACGACACCTCATTTTAAATACTTCTACTTTCATCATAATAAACTCACTACATCTTTCTTTTCAAGTCGCGAGTTTCTAAAGGGGAAATTCCCTCTTCTGGGTACTTAAGCGAACTGCGCATTCATTTCGGCCCCTTTTTTCACGCCAGCATGTAAGCTTTCAACAACAATCCGCCGCTCAGGCGTAAACTTCTGAATACTGGTCATGGAGCTACGTAAAAATTAAATACTTTACCTATGAAGAAATAACATAATGCCTGAATAAAAGAAGATTTAAGCAACTATTGTCTCTTCCATGATAAAAATGGACTGCATTTCACCTTTTAAAGCCTGATCTTTATATATATATTATATATATATATATATATTATATATATACATATATATATATATATATATATATATATATATATATGTGCCAAAAATGTTGTTTCTCGATATTCAGAATTCCTTATTTGTTTCTTTTTATAGGGTTTCCTGGTGAAATTATTAGATATTATTCATGCGACGTCGTAGTCACATGTGAAACGAAAGTGCGCATGTCATCTAAACTCTAGCTGTATGTTTTGTGTGCCTTTTTTTAGATTTCAAGGTGGGCAATGAATTCTAAAAATCAATTAACGATGCGATTTAACGATATTATATGTGCATTAACTGACTCCATTATTATAGACCGAATACGTATGAATTCATATTCTCATAAATTCCCATTGATAAAGTATTGCAAGATAAATTATAACTTATTGTTAAATCATGTTTTCTTTTTGCAAAATGTTCCACAAATATTTTACTACAACATTTTTATTTCCAAAAGTTAACATTTATTTTTTTATATCTTTCATTCAAAACTTCTTTCTACTTCCTCTTTATTTTCCTTTGTGTTTCCTGAAGAATAATTCAACACTTAATATATTAAAGGATCTACTGCTCATAGCTTTTTATGCAGCTGGTATGCAATTTCATTCCAATTAATTAACAAAGAATCATCTGTTTATAACATTTTAAGCATCTGATATGCAATTTCATTGCAATTAATTAATTTGCTTTCGAAAAATTTTTGCCTACATTTAGCAACCATGATATAAATAACAATGACGGAACCTTGATTTTGTATCGTTAACAGAATAACGAATAATATGTCTGACTGCAATAATAAAATCGAAAATATGTTTTAACTATGTATTGAAATATTTTCCGCTTCCTATTTTAATGTATCTTTTTTAAGAATACGCCTTTAAAACGAATCAAAAATTAAATATTTTTGATAATTCATTTTCAACCTGCGAAATACAGCTTATATTTTAGAAATTATTCTTAATACGCATTTTAATATTCCTATTTCCCTAAAACTATTCTAAATTAATTACCGTTCAATTTCGAATAACATTCACCGTAGAATACTTCCTTCTGTTTTTTCTTGCAAGGGCACAAAGAATAAATGCACATCATATTCCACAGGTTTATCGAAATCGCATTCCAAAGATATAAAATAGCGTCTTTTTCGCTTTCGGGTATTTTAAATAGGAAAAGAATTATATCGAAGTGCACAGAAATGAATAAATTTTAGATCATGAAGCAAACACTTTCTGACATCCCAAAAGGAGAAGTTCAATGCTACCAACGATCAACGAAGTGATTCACAAAAAATCATTTTATTTCGGCTATTTCCTTTGCTATATACAATTCTGCCATAGACTTTTCTTCCAGGAAACGCATAAAATTCCAAAAATAGAATATTTCTACATGGTAAAAGGGGCAAAAATACCACCACGTGAGCATCAAAATACGGTAGCATTCCATTCCCTTTGGGGTCAACACATCCCCAGTAAGCGCCAATAAAAATCATACGAATAAGAATAGGATCCTAGCTTCTGTAGGCAGGATAAAACCATCCAAAATAATATTGATACTGTTCTTTATTTTTTTTTTTCATTCTATTTATTTCCCGCTACTCTTTCGGTGATCACGGAAGATTAACCCTGCCCCGTTCCATTACACCCTCGGGTCCTTCGTAGAGATGTTTATGTCTCTTAATGGCCCGGCATTGACGCTCATCCGTACCCTCTTCTCAACGAAATCGAAGAGAGTGGTCATTTCATCTCGTAGAGAGATCCAGAGGATTTTCTCTTCCACCTTGAAATCTTTTTATACATGTAGGAGGGAAGTTTTACTCTTCCATTCAGAAATGACCTGTTGCGCATTCAAAGAGGGGCAGTATTTAAGAACAGATTTAATTTTAGTTTGGTTTAACCTCTCGTGTAGTCACCTTTCTTCCAACATTGGAAGCGTGTTTTTAAATATCGGTGTGGAGTATTTCTTGCTGTGGATTCTTAGCAAATTTGACCGCCCTTGGCTGAAGTATTTTGCCGCCCCATCAAAAGCGTGGTTAGAAATTTCAGCGCATATGGCTCCATGAAAATATCTACCTAATAAAATAATTGAGACCAAAAATATATAAAAGAATCCTATACCCTTCTATGATATGAGCATCAACGTTCAGCTTCCTACTTTATCGCTGATATGTAAGCTACTTCTATTACACGCATAGCTTAGAATTTTCTCACTGATTGTCTCTTCATGAATATTTTATGAATTTTATACATGTTTATTAACATGTGAAACTCAAAAAAGTAATTAGATGCATAACTATTCACTGAATACCATGGCTCCAATACCCAAATTAATTATTTTTCGAAAAAATGATCTAGTACTTGTTACAACTAAGGAGGTATTTTTTAACTATCGAAGTCAAGAAACGCCAGTGATGCACAGCCTAGAATGGTGCTTAAAAGGAGACATCCTAGTGCAAAGGTTTTACCCTCTGACAACTTATCCCGCTATTTCCTCGGGTTGGAAACATGTCCATATTCTGCTGCACCCTTCGATCTTTGCAAGGTAATAGGTTTACATAGTATTTTTATAATGTTGAATAATATTGTGGGCCACCAGCCGAGTACCTGTAGGTGGCGCTGCCATCGTCAGTGACGTCAGGGTATCAATCTACCGAGAACAGTAGAAACGACGAAGGGGTACATGAAGGACGTGGTTTTTTTTCTGACAAAGACTAAAGACGACGATGGGCATCCAAAAGTCTATTTAAAGACGAACTGTTTCATTTGTACATACTTTTAATTGTAAATAATGCTTCTTCAAAACGTAAACTTAATCCTGACAATATAGCCTTTTGGATTGAAGAACTGTGTATTCATTTATGGAACCAATCTAAGCCTGCCTGACGATCGCCTACAATATTATATTAGCAAAGCCTTGCAAATAAATAACATTTGATTCAACGGTATTGAACTCGTTTGCAAACGTTGCATTTAAATAGTAATTCAAAAAAATTTGGCGGTCAGAGGGTTAACATAACAAAGTCACTGGCTGCCCAGTCACAAGCCCTAATCACACTTTTACATTTAACATAGTTAATTGTAATTAAATAAACTTTTACCCCCCCTCCTTGGATCAATAGCGTACCTGGACTACAGCCCAATATTAGCAGAATGGATAAGACATCCCTGCTTATTTCTAAAATGTTTGTTTTCTCGAATTTGAGAGTTAAATATATCTACTCTATTAAAATCGAAGGTAAACAAACGTATGTATGTATGTATGTCCGCCTATCTTCTCACGAACCGCCGAACGGAGAAGCGCGCGGAAGGTACCAAAAGATGGGGAATAATCCAGGGAAGCCATTTCGGCCATTTAAATATCGAAATTTTAATTAGTGAAAAAGATATTAATTAAAAACTAATTGACAACAATGCTTTTCATTGTTTCGGATACTTTATAACAATACTTTTCATTGTTGCAGCGCAATTCAAAATACATTTTATTGTTGAAGTCGTTTACTTTAAAGAACATTGTTACAACAACAATAAAAAAGTGACGCTGACAGAAATAAAAAAAAAATGTATTGTTGAAAGTGTATAAATTCTTTTTTTTATCCCGTGATATAACGTCCAACAAAATCATCTTAACGAAATTAAAAGGGGTGTTTTGTTTCTGTAAAGTTATGTGCCGAAAGATGTAGATTAGTTATGTTAGTGATTTTAATCATTATTCATTGATTTGATCAAGTTTAAATATTTGTAGAAGCTTCTATTTTAAGCTGATATTTGGAAGTTACTATTTTTGCTTTGTTCAATTCTCGCTTTTTCCGATGTCTAAAAGAAAAAGAGGAATTACAGGGGATGTTGCCAGTAGACGGGAGGCAATTAGAAAACGTGAAAGGAGAGTTGTTGAAACTGAAGAACAAAGAAGCCGCCGATTGTCAACTATGGCACAACGTGGCCAGGACAGAAGAGTGGAAGAAACAGAAGAACAAAGAAATAGCCGATTGTCAGACATGGCACAACGTGGGCAGGAGAGAAGAGCCGAGGAAACAGAAGAACAAAGAAAAGAGAATACGTTTTGGGGGGAACGTAACGTTTACGTTAGCGACAATATATGTAAAAAAATAAATCGGAGGCGGGCATATGAAAATTAATAATAAAAAGACTAGATTTGTGTGTGAAAGAATATTTACATTTCTTGGAGAAAGTAAGTGACAATATTTGTTGAAAAAAAACGGAGCCGGGCATATGAAAAAATATGGATCCGAAGGCCTCACGTGATCTCACTTCTCTCCGCCCGGGAATATTCCATTATTCAAGATTGCCCGTGCAACGCCGGGTCATGCAGCTAGTTTTTGATTAAAAGCTGTATTTTTAAATTGCATGTTTTATTGGTAAAGTTTAAGTAAATGTCATTTTTAGACATACTAATCATAATTTTTTTGTAAAATAACTAATCATCTTTACTGTATATTATCTATAATTTATATTATTTACAATGTGATTGTTAAATGCTGCGTTCAGTGCCAGAATGTGACCCGAAAGGAAAAAAAAGAAATTATCCAATGTCCAGCAGAGCTATATTTAGACGCAAATATTTAATTGCGTTACATTTCCAAAATGCGCATTTTAATATTTAAGAACTTTTCAAAATGTGTTTCAAAAGTAATTTAATAGTTTAATAAAGTCAACACAAAGCAATGCATGGAAATACCGAAAATATTATTAACACTTTACGATTTCCACATTAAATAATTGGTTCTCATTCACCTATGCTATCTATTTGAATTTGGAGAATTTTATTATCTTCATAAAAATCATATGCATGAAACTTCCTGAGCTGTCAAAAATCATGTTCAATTTCTAAATTGTTTTTCCGCAAACATGAAACTAAAGCATTTATTCAAGAATACTCAAATACTTATTCATCAGTCTTAAGAAGATGAACTTCAGGTTTATTTTCCTTGCAATAATTAATTTGGAAACATTTTAAGCATTCTAGCGAAAGTACTTTTGCTTCTCATGCCTTCTATAGATCTGATATGCAAACTCAGAAGAAGTCCTGTCGAAGTACTGCGTCAGCTTTTCACTTTTATGACAGCCATAAAAGTTCTACGACGCGGAAGTCCAAACGTTTTGTCCCGTTCTGCTCCACAGCAACGGATAATAAAAGGGAAACATAATTATTCATATTTAAGGTGTCTTTTGAAGGAAAATTAATTAATTTCCTAATGCATTATGTTGCAGCGTACCTAGTGAAAGCGTTTAACTATAATTCCATAAAATTAATTAAATGCTTCTTGAAAGCATTGTTATTTCTTTGCGTGCTTGTAGAAACGAAAGAAAAATTAATTTTAATATAATTTAAATGAAATTAGAGATCCAATTTCATTCTTATTATTTTTAAATATGCTAAAATATTTTATTTAAGCTGTTTTTTAAAATTATTTTTAAAAATATTATGTTCCGATTTTTTTTTTCTCTTTCTTCGTTTTTTTTTCTGAACTTTTATCTTTGGCCCAAAATGAGTACATTTCCCTAATTTCAGAATTTTAGAATGAATAATTCTATACTTGGGACTAAAAGAGTTAAAATATGGATTCCTTCCTAACAGTGTCATTCGTCAACTAACAGCGTTTCAGATTTTCAAGGTCCGTCCAAAATAGCCCTCGTGTTGCTTCAAAACGGGACGTTAATATAACGAACATAACCTTTATTTATTAAGATACGGATTGAAACTGAATGCTTTTTTAATCTAAATTTCACAGTTACCAGCACTTCCTATTTTTTTCTTTTTTTTTCGAATAACACATAATCATTAGTTTGTTACATTACGAATGTTAATAATTAAGGCAGGATTTTTCTTTTCCTTTTTCTGAAATTTTTACTACTCGCCCCGGCCCAGCCTACCCAAGAGGGTGTTATTCCTTCCACAAGCAAAATATAGTCATTTTACTACTCTGCAAGAATAGGATAAGTTTGAATTTTCCTTCTTTACTGATATTTTTATGAAGGAATTTTCTGCCAGATGGCTAATCTGGCTTTGTTTACGTATCTTGTTTGTTATGGTTTGGGAAATTTCGGGCTATGGGAGGCTTTTGTTAGATTTAGGTCAAGCTTCCTACAGAAAAAATTCCCAATTAATTTCCATCCATTTCGAATTTAGTCTATAGCCCTTGAAACAGTGGACTAGAATGGATTCCTTATTTGTTTAATTCGATTCTCTCAGAGACCATTTCTTGGTTTTTACTTTCTTTGAATAATCGTTGACTTCCTTTGTTTGTTGTATGCAGCGGCATGTTGCGCGCTAATTAACATTGTTTAAATTTTGTATTGTATGTTTAAATTTTCTTTAATTACTAATTTATTATATTTGATTATCTTTATGCTCTCTAACCTACCCCAAGGGTGGGCAACCTGCGGCTCTTTTTGATATAAAGTTGCGGCTCTCCAGTTCCATAAGAAAAATTAATAATTTATTATCAAATCCCTTAAAAAATAAGAAAATATAGTTTTAAGTACCTAATTTCTCAATAATTTTTATTTTCATAATCGGTAATTACAAATCGCTACGCTTAACATGACCGTAATGAGATAAATTTGAGCTATTGTTTTGTTCTTAGAGATGAGACTCGGTGACCATGTTTATCTTTCAGCCAATTGCATTCGATATCCGTTTCACCCAAACAGCCACCGTCTAGAGTCTAGACAACACGTCTAGACTCTAGACGTGTTGTCAGTCAGTCATCCTCGGATAGCGCGGTCGAAATTACGTTGCATGTGTGTTAATTTGATAATTTAATCGGTTGCGGTTTTTGCGTGTCTATTCGCTTGTTGTTTCAAGAGGAATACGATTTAGAAGCGAATTATCTTCTCAAAAGTATGTACGCGTATAATATAATAAAATCAGTAACAGAATTGGATTACATATCTGAGGATCGCGTTAACGAAGTAATAATGGTAAATACATTTTTTCCCGTTTTAGATAGCTAAGTAAAATTTTAAAAAATCATTTTTTCAGCTCCGCCGCCAGCATGGCATCTGGTAAAAAAAAGAGAACTGAAATAGAAAACCGAGAATTCAATCAGGATTGGACGGAGTCATTTGCATTCATATGCAACACAGATGGCCTTCCGACTTGTCACATTTGCCACGAAAAACTTGCTCACAATAAAAAGTCAAATTTGGAGAGACACTTCACTACAAAACATACCCAGTTCGATAGTAAATATCCAACCGGTGACGCACGAAAAAAAGCTGTTGAAGAGTTCGAAAAAAAAACAACAGTCAAGTTCCATGCTAAGCAACTGGGTGCAATCTTCCAATAATGTAAATCTTGCAAGATTTGCAGTATCATTAGAAATTGCAAAATGTTGAAAACCATTGTTTTACGTGTGCATCTGAAGAACTTTTTCGTGATTTTAAAAACGAAGCATAAATCATGAAAAAAAATCAAAGATTTGCCATTATTTGCTAAAACAGTACAAGACAGAACTGCTAAAATGCCTTCAAATGTAACACATATGCAAGTGGAAAACATTCAACTGGATTTTGCCTTATCACTTGCTATATAGATGAGTCTTGTGATATAAAAGACACGGCACGAGTTACCCTTTTCGTCAGTTATATGTCGTCCCATGGTCCAAAAGAAGAACTGCTAGGGTTGCTACCGCTCTCAAGTCAAACTCGAGGAGAAGATATAGCAAATACTGTGCAAAAATGCCTGGAAGACAATGGAATCGATATAAATAAAATCGTTTCTATAGCAACTGATGGAGTCAGAAGTATGACAGGAATACATAGAGCGGTAACATCTATTCTTCGGAAAAAATAAACTACGAAATTCTAACATTTCACTGCATAATTCATCAAGAAGCGCTTTGTGCCCAAACATTTCCGGCCGAAATAGTTGAGGTCATGATCTTGGTAATTAAGATTATTAACGGCATCTTGGTAAAAGCACTCTACCTTCGCCAGTTTAAAGATTTCCTTGAAGAAATAGATAGCCAGTTTTCTGACCTACTTCTGCACAATAAAGTGCAATGGCGTTCCAGAGGTAACGTATTGCAACGCTTTGCTATGTGCTTGAGTGAAATAAAAACATTCCTCAATGAAAAAAGCATTGACCATCCCGTATTGGAAGAAGACAAATGGCTGCAAAAATTCAACTTCATGGTAGATACCACAATGAAACTAAATGAACTAAATCTAAAACTGCAAGGAAAGGGCAACCCAACCTACGCTTTGCTTGAAGAAGTAGTTTCTTTCGAAAAAAATTTACTCCTTTTGGTTGAAGACATGGAGAGGGGTAAATTACTTCATTCTAAAAATCTGAAGCAATATCGCGATGAGACCAATGTAGCTATTGACACGAATTACTTCAGCATAGCTTTAAAAAAACATGAAGGATGGATTCGCTGAGAGATTCGAGCAATTCAAAACACACAAAAGTACTCTTGCGTTCATAGTAAATTCTTTCAACACAAATACAAATGAGATCAATATTGAGCCATTTGGAATTGATGCTGGATCGCTTCAAATGCAATTGATGGATTTGAAAACCAAAGACTTGTGGAATGGCAAGTTCACTGAACTCAAGAACAAGTTGGAAGAGTTGGAGGTCCAGAAATGCATGCACATCGCGCAGCACAAGTGGACAGCTCTAAAAGAAATTCCGCGAGGTGAGGCTCTCATATTCGACGCATAGAATAGTCTTCCAGAATGCTACAGTGAGGTGAAGAAGTTGGTATATGGAGTGCTGACGATCTTCGGGTCGACATATTCGTGCCATCAAGCGTTCTCTTGTAAGAATATAATAAAAAGTAAAGTTAGAAGTCAACTAACAAATAAAAATCTAGAGTCGTGCTTGAAACTTAAAACAACAAGTTATAAGTCAGATTTAATCAAACTTTCAAAAGGCATACAAAGACAATGCTCCCATTCATGTAACTATCCATATTTGTGTTTTTATATGAATAAATATTATTCCGTATTTAAAGCCGTTAATTTTAAATCAAAAATCAAATATATATAAGCAAATACTATAATATTGAAAAGAAAATTTTTAGTAGCTCTTTAAAAACTGGGAAATTTTGTAAATTGTAACTTTTGGTTCTTCCGTTTCAATAGGTTGCCGACCCCTGACCTAGCCTAACGGTGTCGCTTACATGAACTTTAGGGAAATCACTGATAATGCGTCTTCTTACAGGCGTTCATTTTAACCGTAGAATTAGCGGAGCCGGTTTCGTCTGTTTTTCTATCCCATCCATAATAGATAGCAGGTTTTGCAAATAACCTTAAAATATCATTTGTAAAATATTCTTTTCAAAGTTTGAATTCCATGCCAAAAATTATGGTTCATCTACAGTAAAATTCCATTTTTAAGACCTTAAAGTTATTTGATTAAAAGAAACGCGTATTTGAAGCGTTTTAATAAACAAAAATAATGAAGAATGGTGTCTTGATTTGTACAAATTCATTGAAATATTCATTTTACACCATCTGTTGTCAGTACTTTATTAATTTGAAATAGTAGAGAAATTTCAACTTCGAAG
This sequence comes from Araneus ventricosus, assembly GCA_013235015.1. Lineage (NCBI taxonomy): Eukaryota > Metazoa > Arthropoda > Arachnida > Araneae > Araneidae > Araneus > Araneus ventricosus. Next base: position 65,677 of record BGPR01002267.1, on the reverse strand, counting down.
TCGGAGGATTGTGGGTTCGTAAGCCGATCAACGGAAGAACAATTACGTTCTGATATTTTCTATTAAATCCGTAAAGCAAAATCGCAGTTTGGATGAAAATTTTGATAATTAAAATGGGGCAAATTAGCATGACTGAAAAATAAAATAACTTTTCGTGTAGACAAAGCTAACACCCCATGTCTGCAAGTGTCTTAAAAATCATTAAAGTCTTCTTTCACAGTCGATGGGTTGGAAAATATTCATTAAATGTGTTAAGAAAAAAATGCCGTCAAATGGAAATCCAATTACGAACAAAACATTTTCAGATAAGCTTTAATTCAGCCAAGTGAAAATTGTCGAATAGTTTCAAAAGCCGTGTGGAATTCGCTCAAAAAAGCCTTTTTTAAAAAAGTAATAACAGCAAAGGCAAATTAAATTTCAAGACCGATGTTTATGTTAAAAATTCTACTGTCTACTTCGAATTTTATAAAGAAAGAGAAAGTATATAGCTTCTTTGGTGCATTATTGTGAAATTGTAAGTGAAACGAAGGATGGTTTGAAATGCTTAGAATCAGTTTAAATCCTTTTCATTGTAATCAAATTTACTAGGAACTCCAAGAAAATATTTTATATTTGAATATCGCGAAATTAAAAAAAAATTATTTTGTGAAAAGATGTTACAATATTAGAAAATAGTGAAAACATTTTGTCCTTAAAAGCAAATTTTCTGATGTATATGAAAAAGTCAAAATTTAGTGTATTTTTTACCTCTTGCCTACAGAAGTAAATGCGCTAAAGATACAATGGGATGAAAGAGATATCTGCGAATTCGAACATAAAATCTTTGTCTCATGAAACATTTAGAAACAAATACAATATATTAAATTATAACACAATCCGCGCGCGCGCTCTGTTTCTCATTATCTATATTATGTGCAATCAAAATTAGAATGTTCCTTTCTTTTATATAGAAGAAAATATAATTCATAGATAAAAGTAATTTTTCTTTAAAGTCTTTGGAAAAGGTTTTGAAAGCTTAGTTTTGGTGAATCCGTAATAAAATCGTTTCTCTCTATTAGTACATATTAAGAATGAATGAAATGTTATATGCGAGGCAGACTTATATTCTTCGTAATGAAATTTTGTAGAAAGAGAAATAAAATCTCGTTACTTATGATTTCCACCTAAGAATCCATATTAAAATTTCTTAACACAAAATTTCTTTAACTATCGGTCACAACCCCAGAAAGTGCTGTGAACAGTTTTACAGTGAAAAAGTTGCTTTTGTTTAATCGAATTAACATATCTTGCCAACAGATGGCGCTTCGTATATTGGGTATCGGTTAAAGAATCTAAACTAAAAGAGATAAGGTGAAACAATGATGCAGGTATGTGTAGAGTCGAAATACAGACATATATTGATTAAAGAAAACTATTCAAGATTATATCTGCATTTTCTTCATTGCTTGTTGCTTTTCCAAAGTTTTTTTGTAATATCCAGTGTCCAGAGATGTATTTCTTCTCAGTGTTGAACCGGGGGGGGCAATGGGTCTGCAGCCCCACTTCCCCAGAGCTAAACCAAAATTCTTGATTTGTTTCAAATCACTACACTTTTTTGCAATTACTCTTTTTTTAAAAAATAATAAAGCGTGGCAATATTGCTTTCTGACTTGATAGGTTCGAAAATTTTCCCACTTTTGTAGTCAGTCCACCCGTACATATAGCGTTATCGCGGTCGAAAATATTTTTTGGCTACTTATCTCGTTGTGTGTTTATTAAAGTATGGAAAGTATTGTAGAGTCCTTTGTTATTCTTATTGTCAAATGAGTAAAGTTAAATTGTTTTGACTTACATAAGCCGTGAGTTCACGACGATACAAAATTTTTATGACTTCAGCACCCCTAAACCCAAATCCTGGATTCGCCACTGTTTATTCATCTAGACCAGAGTTCCCAACAGATGGGCCGGAAACTTAAATATCCGGCTTTTGTCTGATGTTTCAATATCATTAGGCAAAAAAGTCGAGAAAATCATTTAGGTGTGAATCAGTTGATTGAATTTTGCAGAATAAAATGCTTAAATAAACTTCTGTATAATGATAATTAATTAAAATTTCCCTTTTTTTCCCTGTTGTGAATTCAGATCATACTTTTTATAATCGCTCAGTGAATATTTTGCAGCACGAAATGAGCGAAAAGGGAAAAATGTTTCCGTACCCTTGGAATGTAGATGTATCTCAAATTATAAGATTTATCCAGATAAAGGTGGTTGATGAGATTAAATTATGCATAATTATTTTCTATTTTTATTTTTAGATATAAATTAATCTAAATTTTTTATACACACAAAAAAATTACTATCGATTTCATTAAATATCCAAAAAGTTAAGAAAATAATTTTCTAAAAATTAATTTTATAATGATAGCTCTCTCAATGCATTACATTTTGTATTGATGAGTTCTTTCGAAGGAAGAATTGAGAAATAGAGCAAGTGAATGCTTTTCTCCTGTTGTAAATTCAGTTCATAAATACATAACACTGGTAAAGAAATGTCATTTTTAGAATTTATTATTTTTTAATATCTTTATTGCATCGTAAAAATTCCTTAAGTTACACAGGCAACTGTAAATAGAAAAATGTGTGTACTGCTCCATTTAAATTATTGATTGTAATTTTTATTTTTAATCAAAATTTTTAGCTGTTTTTTAAGTCTATCACTTTCTTAACCTCCAACTCTCATAAAAGAATTATTATTTTATGCAACTAGTTTCAAAATATTTTTCAATAAAGAAAGTGATTCCTTGAATTCGATTTTTAATTACAATTAGATGAAATTGGTGTCAAAAATATTGTTACGTAGAAGGAAAGTCGGTTCTCAGCAATGTTAGTCTTATGGTTGGTAAGAGAGTTTTACAGGGGTAAGTATGGAATGACTGGCAGCAGGCCCGGACCCCTGACCTTGGCGACAAGCTTGTATTTCTAAGATGCCTGAATTCTCTTGATATCTGTATTAGGGGCCGAGATCCAGATTTTTTCCGATGATTCCATGTGAAGTCACGGCCTGCCGGGGAAGACTATATAACGAGCTTGCTTGGATCACGGAAGAGTGAATGCTGATCGACTGAGATCGCCTTAGCAGTGCGAATTCCTTCTTGGAATTTTATCCACTCCACTCCACTCCGCTGCGCGAGCTAGTAACCTGTTTGACGCTGAGTGGTATTGAGTAGTATGTGTTGATCCACTGGAACGACTCAGAGTTTCGTATACAGTGCTAGCTGGATAGCGGGTGGGCTGAGAGCTATTGAACGTGGTGTTACTGTCGTTACTAGTGAATTGCTGAATGTTTGTGTTCCTAATTCTGAAAGTGCTGTTACTGTTATTACTTGTGAATTGTTGTCTGTTGCGTTGCTATTCGGTACAAGATCTATTGTTCCTGTTACCTATGCTACGTGTGTTCCTGAATATTTGGGAATAACCTTCATTCTCCATTATCCTGTGTGTTGGACTGTTTCCGCCATACACCCACAAAACTATTTTTAATACAGTATGATATCAATTCAAATAAATTGCTCAGCTCAAAAATGAAAAATAACCAATGAATGTAAGCCTTTTGTTCAAATATTCTTCAGTAATATCATATACTTTTTGTAAATAAATCCAACTTCAGAATCTAATTCTACTCAACATTTCGTAGCATTTCTTTCAGTGAATAGATGTAAGCTTGAAGAAAGGGTGAAACTGCATGAAAGTATACAAATAATTAACGTTGAGACTTTTATTTAGCAAAAAAAATTATGATAAAGACATGCATTTGTTAGAGACGTATTGAGAGTAAACTGTCTTTGGGTGAGGAATAAAAATTCAGTTGGAATAAAAAAATGAGCATTATATTGTTTGAAGTGCTTTATTTATAGCAATCATACTGACTCCGCAGATTGACAAAAAATCAATTTATTGAACAATTCTATAAAATTTATTTCTTTTCCTTTTATGTTTCCACAAATATATAACTTATTCTCTTTCATTAATTCTAAAATCAATGATTTTTTTTCATTTTATATTCCACTCGCATGATAAAGAACTAAAAAATTTTCTGGAAATATTATGCCCACAAATCGAGAGTTCCGGTCAAAAAAGTCAATACTTCTATTACACTTCTACGTGTTTTCTGGAAATCCTTCCGTAACATTAATTTTTAGTCTTCAGTAGATAATTAACTCTTACAACATCGATTTTGCAAATTCTTTATGCAAGCAAAGTTAATAACTCTTTTTTAGATATATAGTGATAATAAATGAGTTCTTCTAAGACAATTTTACAGAAAACATTAACGAGTGAAATAACGGAAAAATCAGTTTTAAATCTCATAGAATCTCTCTTCAAACGCTCCAAAAAAGATGTTTATAACAGGTGGTATTATTCTATAATGACCTAAGCTTTAATCACGCACATAATATTATTTTTTTACCTTAAAAGTTAAGAATTTATTAACAAACACTTGCTTAATGATAAAACAACATAAAAACAGAACTTTCTTTTGTAAATCGATAATTTAATCGTAAAACTGACAACTAAATTGACCCTAAATCTCTTTTTTAATTTACGAAGTGCTTTGCTAGTTGTAAAGTTCCAGAGAATTTAATTCTGTTGGAGATAATCGGTCGTGCCGTAAGGGAAGTGAAATCTCTGAGTATTCCTGTGCCGCAAGGTGGACATTTCCATGACGTCATTTTCTGTATGATGTTGGCGCATATAAAAGGCCTGCGGATTCTCTGTGTATATAGGTGAATGGACGGAGAGGTGGTGATCTGGTTCGAAGTGGATCGACCATGTAATCACTTATGCTCATCATGTTGCTACTAGAATATGTTTGAATATAATAGTTTAGTTATGTTTCTTTTAATGTTTATCGAGATGATAAAACCTACTCAAATAAATGCATCTTATTAAAAGGAAAATGGACTCTCTCGTCTTTATGCGTACTCTGTTGTTTCTCTGTTTCCCAACAAATTCTTTCGCAACTCATGAATGTCATAACGTAAGAAAACAAGATATTTAAGTACATTATTCTGAAAGAGAAAAGTACTTCTTATTCAATAAATTGCATTTTTATTATAACCATTCTTAAGAGAAAATGTAACAATTCAATTTATCTTGACAAATTAATCGCGTTTTTAATTTTCATAATAATGAATTGCGCAGTTTTCTTGATGTCCAGCTATTTTTAATCTAAAATTATCTATGGAGGTCTTGCTTTTCTTAACATAAATCAATTTATAATTTCAAAACGCTTAAAAAATTTTAATTTTTTCTAGTTAAAAGTGAATCTCAGCTTACTTTAGTTTTATCTATAATGATGAAATTAATGTAAATTTCAGGAGCCATGTAATGTTGCAGGCGAAAATAAGACATTTTTTCATATCGTCATTCATTCCATTTCAGTTTACAATCATCCTTTACATTGTCAATGCTTGAAAACTTTGGCAATTACACGAGGAAACATTCTTAAGCAAATGGTTGGAAATTTAGCCTTAAACCAATTCGAAACTTCTGCAGTGAAAAATAAATATTTCGGAGATGACAAAAAAAATAAAAGATATTAGAGCCTCTAGTCCAAAACTTTGCAGCATGCAAATATTTTTGAATGTATTCGTCTGTCTTTATATTATATTTAAAATGTGACTCTAAATAACAGCAATTTTAACGTGCGCTTAAAAAATACATTCAATATTGACAAAACTCACGTGTGCATAAATGTAGTAAATAAAATAATAAAGAGTATTGTAAATATACTTAAAATATGTTTAAAAATTTATGAAATTTAGAGAAAAAAAGATTGAAATGCTATCACCGAAAAGGAAATTTTTGGAATTTTTAAGTGGGGTAAAAATATTTTTGCGCAATAATATTCTTTGAAGTTTTTGGGTAAAAACGATAAAATATCGATTAAATTTTAAAGAAAATTCTGATGAAAATTTTGTAAAACTTTTTATTAGTAAGCATTTCAACTTGTTATTTCCACCTTACTCTTTGTAGCTCTAGGTCAGAATGTCGAGCCTGTTCAACATTTTGAACGATTTTTGCATCATGCATGCCGCATTACGCAATTTACAGATAGCATCAAACCTGTAAGTAATAATATTTTAATAAAGTATAAAAGTAAATAGTTATTTGTTTTATTTAATAGTTTGATGAAATAACAAAAGTATTTCAAAATTCATGCTCTCATTGGATGTTGTATTGGTTTCTAACATATAAAAAAAATGTCTAGCCTATATCTCCTAGGCTTTGGAATAAATTGGCGACGTAAAGTTACGTATAGTTGTTCAACATTCCTCTTTGAAGCATAAGTAAAAAGAAGTCAGTAGGTAGTATTTTTACAAATTTGAAAATAAGAATTTTGTTAATAAGTGCAGATGATGGTAATTATGCTTTCTAGCCTATATATAAGAAATTTGAGCATAAAACAAATAATGAGCCAATTTCCTTGATCCACTGGTATGTAAAGAAACCCACTTTTTTGAGCCTCTGAGAAAGAAATAACACATAACATCATCATTCATTAATTGAAATCTAAACTTTCAAGGCACAATCAGCCTGAATGTTCAGAACGTATATTCCAAGAATCATAATACGAAATTAATTAACAGAATAAAAATCCATCATCATTCATAAAACAAAACTATAATAGATACAAAAAACAAATAATAAAAAGAAGAAGAATCCGGCAGAGAGCTTTCTCATGGGTGCTGGGATTCTCAAAATTTAAAATTGGGATAATTTTCTGTAGAGAAACCGACTTAAAAGTCAAACACATGGTTCCTCTATGACCTGAATTATCCCACGAATTGAAAGTAAAGAAAAACAGACTTTCCTCAAAAATACTACAATTTGCCTTTGTAACAAAAAGGCAGAACAAGGAAAAGAAAGAAAGCCTTAACCGGGAACAGCATCACCAACGTCAACAATACAAATTCCAAAAATGGCGCCTAAATATATACAACACAACAAAGAGATACATTTCTGGATGTGTTGCATATATTTAGGCGTCGTTTTTGGAATCTGTATTGTTGACGTTGACGATGTTGTTCCCGGTTAATGCTTTCTTTCTTTTACCTTTTCAGCCTTTTTGTTACAAAGGCAAATTGTAGTATTTTTGAGGAAAGTCTGCTTTCCTTTACTTTCAGTTCGTGTGATAATTCAGGTCATAGAGGAACCATGTGTTTGACATTTAAGTCGGTTTCTCTACAGAAAATTATCCCATTTCTGAATTTTGAGAATCAGAGCGGGGAGTGACCTTTGAGAAAGTTCTCTTCCGGATTCTTCTTCTTTTTATTATTTGCTTTTTTGTATCTATTACCGTTTTGTTTTCTGCACTATGATATATTTTTATTCTGTTAATTAATATTATATTGTTGTCACTACATTCCTGGAAGCTGCTACGTTTGCGTGGACCGAATGCCCATTGTGCGTATATTATGTTTTTAGTTATTCTTGCTCTTTTAGTTTTAGTTATTTTTTTCCGATTCTAGTATATTCCAAGAATCATGGTGTAAGTAACAAAAAGTGCGATTTATAAGTTAATGCAAATTGTGTTGTCTATCTAAATGTCTATAACGAATTACAAAATAAATTTTTATATTATTCCTGGAGATTTCTTGACCTTCATAACTACAATAATTTGGATTCCACAGAATGCAATAACACTTCTTTCACCTCATAATAATGAAAGATCAGTGATAAGTCGTAAAGTCAATACTATTTTAATGGTCTAAAAATGTATTTCTTCATTGTATAATCTTTCTTCATTGTATTCAAATGTATAACTTCAAAAAATTTTGCGTATTTTTAAATCAGAAAAAGCGTAGTAATATTCATTATGCTGTAAAGCGAACTAATTACATATCAAAAATAATTATTATAGAAAATTATAATAAAATTCTTGCTCTGTGTAGGAATTTTTTTTTTTCACTTTTCAAAAGCAGATACTAAGCTTCACTGAGTAACGTAAAGTAATTTAAAGTTACTGCTACAAACTATTGAGGTAAAAAGTCTAGAATTTCTTTTGACTGCGAATGTGTTGAAAAGTATCCATTAAATATAATAGGAATAAAAACTCAAATGCCATTAAATGGAAACCAAATTAGAAACAAAACATTTCGGAAATGTTGGACTTGAGCCAAATGAACCATAAAAGAGCCTTACTTTCATTTCAAATACTCGTGGAATGCGCTTAAAGACTTCTTGTTTTTTATTTTAAACCCGAAATTCTTTGAGTTTGGATTCAATTTAGGGGATGATGTTTGCTTAATAAATCTCACTATCCACTACAAGTTTTATTTCAGGAAAGGGAAAAGGGATAGTACAGATTCTTTGGTGAATTTTCGTCAACACTTAAGTGAAACAAAGTGAATGAAATTCGCAGGCACATTTAAATTCTTGTTTTTTCCATTGAATTTACTCAGAACAGAGGAAATATCTCACTCCTTTATTGTTAATTCTTTTGAGCTTATTTCTTTGGTTTTAATGGCGAGAAAGTCGGGTATAGCTATGCAGAACCAAACAACTTTATAATCTCCTGCAAAATTCATAAAAAAGCTCGAAAAACTGTTTTCTCTAGAAATAGTACTAAAACTCTAACGACAACAGAAAAGAAAGTAAAAAAAAATAAAGTCCATTAACAGATACTAAATCTTAAATTCTTTACAAAGTTACTTTTATAACAGAAAGAAATAATAGTAGTATTGTTTCTGAAAAGGAAAAGAGTAAAGATTTATTTGCTTATGGTATAAGAGTCAAATTTCGCGATGCTGCTCCAAACATATTCTAAAAAATTTAAAATACCAAAAATCAGACATACAAGATGATTTCATTCGATAAAAGATTTTCATTATCCATGATGCACCAAGCAACTGGAAATTTCTATGATAAATTCAGCCTTTATTAAAACCACAGGTTCTTTTATCTGCAAGACTAGGTCAGCATAAATTTCTTGAAGTGCTTTAAAAAAACTGCTATGAAAACAAATGAAAATAAGCATGTTGAAAATCATGCTACATTTTTCCATTTCTTGAAAGTTGTTAATAATTTTATCAAAGGAGTTTGGGTATCGCATGCTCTTCCAGAACTTCTTGCTTGTCACAAATAATTGCGTTGTCTTAAAGTAAATTTCTCGCAATGATGGTGTAATTTTTTGAATCTGGATTGTCAATTCGTGTTGAATCGAAATTAGTAGCTACGAACTAGAAGATTTTCCAAAATTTAGATGTAGCGACTGCATTTATTCGAATTTGGTTAACAAATTTTTTCCCTTACTAGCTTGTTTTATTTCTCGTAGATTTAATGGTGAGAGTGATCAGAGTTTGATGAAGGTACAAAAGCCCCAGTAAGTACTTAGAGTCTCATGAATAGAACATGAAATTCTTATTAGATCGGCTTATTCAGAAATAAAGAGCGTAGATTAATTTGTCAAGGTAAGTAGCTTTGGAGTGTCTGAATCTCAAATATATGAAACAAAACAAAGTATCCAGTATAACATTGAAGACAGTTCTAAAATCCCGCAATCACTGGGAGATAAAGAGCTGGAGTCAAAAGTCAGGGTCAGATGCTTGATAGTTTCGTAGTTTTTGTTTCTAAATATAATTCCATAAAAATTTATCAAACCTTGTCCTCATATAGTACGTTGAATATCCGAAGCAAGGAGCAAACCTGTCGCAGAGCAAACAATTCATCTTCTACTTTGAATTCTGTGAACACTGATAGTGACTGACAAGCACTAAGAATGCTCTCACTGATTTGGAACATTTGGTTTGGACAGTAGTACTGCTTTTAGTTTTAATTCACTAAATTTTATTATCCTCACCGATATCAATTTACCAACAATGAATTTTCAGGCCTTAATAAGAAAGTGAGATTTACCAGATAACTGATTATCTGTGAAAGAAAAGATGAGAAATCGAGAAATAGCAGTACTTTTTCAATGCCAGTGAAAACAGAATTATCCTGTTTCATAAACCCATGCAAATGTGGTCAGGGGCATGTTAATCTTGTTGGTGGACCCAGGCGCTGAAGATCTTTGGGACCCTTTAAAAGTAAAATGCATATGTACTTGGAAAATGTCCATTTGTTAGATATGACGATTTAAAAGAAGATAATTTCAGAAATTTTTAATCACAGTAACTATATTTTAGTTAATAAAAATTGCTTTACAATTTCTCTATTTGATTTTAATTATCTGATTAATTAGTTTAATTAATATTTATCGATAATTAATATGCTTTGTTTTCTGCAATTTTAAAATTATATCAGAAATTGGTGTTCATAAACATTCACATGAAATATTATCGAAATAACTTTTGATTAATTATATAAAAGCAACACGCTTTTTCCTTCAAAAATCACTTTAAGTATAACTATCATATAAATAACTATTGTATTCTGCGCAACATTCGGCCAGTTATAAATTCCAAAATGATAGTTAATTTGATTTTAAATATTGCAATATGATAAAGCAACAATGACAAAAAACAAGAAATGTAATATTTAAATCTTCATAGCATTATAATCGATTCACCTTTTTTCTTCTTCGGGGTTCTCATCTTAAAGGAACATATGGATCTATTATATATCCTTTTATCTTTCCCTCTTTCCAATCGTTAGAAATTTTGGAGGCGTTAAATCATAAGAACACATTTTAAAAACCCAAAAAGAAGAGGGACGTCAAAAGTTATTCTGCAAAGTACTTTCAGCGAAATAGAAGGTTGATATCAAATTCAGACCATTCTTAAATATATTCAGATTATTCTGTACCGTAAATGAAAAAAGGTGTATCTATATTACATGATAAATAACATGATAATCTAATATAATTGGAAGAATTAAAATAATTCATAAATTCTAATGAATAATCTATGTTTATTGGAAGTGATGCAAAATAATAAAATTTAAAATTATACATAGCTCAAACAACAGAATTCTTCAAACGGAAAATATGGTCGTAGTGGCATAGTGGTAAGATGCCAGCCTTAGTGTTGGAGGGTCCCAGGTTCGAAACACGATTCTATTGAAGATATGACGTTTATTGGTCTTGTTGCTCCCCCTCACCCGCTTTTAGCAAAAATTGTTTCTATATATTCTATTTATTTGGGGTGTATGGGTGATTAACAGGGAGGGCTGGAAGCTGGAATATGTAAAAAATAAGTGAAAAAATTGCGAAAACAAATCACAAAAACCGGTCATTTTTGCTGATTTTTTTTACCATTAAGGGGACAAATCCCTCCCAAATCTCCGCCCTTGCTACAAATGTCCATACTTTAGAACTTTTCACCTCTGTAACCCCTCAGAAGACATTTAAAGGTTAAAATAATGATTTTGCCCCTCCAAATCAAATTCATGGCCATAAAATTACCGGACAGTGATAAAAACCAGAGGGGGGAGGGCGTCCCGAGAAAACGATGGGTGATAGGGCAAAATGGGGGCATGCAGTGTTTCAATTTCATTGGCTGGAGGGGCAGAGCGCAGGAGACGTCTTAACCTTTAACTGCATGACTTTCGATAATTATTTTCGGCAGTGTCTTAACATGTTGCTTTGTCTCGCATATTTTGCTTGCTGCCTAATAATGATTATCATGTTGCAATTTTTTAATATTATTTTGGATTAACATACTCGGTACTGTTTTCCTAAAAATCAAAAATATGTATCTGCAGTTTTTATTTCGTTTTCAAAAATTTTCATGTCATTGTGGGTTCTTTTTTTGTCATTTTGTTGAAGTCATGATGCTACGGGCAACGCCGTGCTCGTACTGCTAGTATACTATACTTTAGAGAACAAAGAAAGCAGCGCAGAATGAGTATTAGAGTGAGAATAAAACTGAGAACTAAAAAAAACTGACTAATAATAAGCGTGACTTCAAAAATGAAACAATTCTAAAAATTGTTCTCTTATAAAATTTACAATATAATGTAGTGTATACAGTGGGATGGACACAAAAAAGTGTGCAGGTCACTGAGCCCTCGAATAGAAAACCTATTGGCGAAATGTAACAAAGATAGATGCCATCTCCTTATGAATTATGACTGTTCAAATATCTACGTCTAGTCATTTACGGCCACTCCACTCCACGCAAATTTCACTGTTCTGAAAAGAACGATCGTCAAAGCAAAATCCTGTCAGCACTCGTCTGGTGTGGAACAGAGGCTTGGATATCAAATCTGTCACCATATCCGTCACTCCAAATGGAATGCCGGGCCATAAGAGCGGCGGGAATAAGTACGTGTGAGTGGGAGAGACTTAGGTTTTATGGTTCAACGAGGAAATCAGAGAAAGCTGGGTTCGGATATACGAATCACTAGCAATGGATGGATTTATATAGTGTGGAGCGGTCGTGAATGACCTTCCTAAGTAGCTTTTCTAAAAAAATGGAATGGCGTGAATTGCCAATGCCGCCGATAGTCATGTATGAAAGGCTCAAGGAATAAAAGTGTACCAAAAGTCACATCCATTGGGTTTCAGATGTATTTTTCAAGAAGAAAATGAACAAATTTGTGTTAAGACTTGTTCCGTGTGCAGCGGTCATGAAGACAAAAGGAAACACTGAGAGGATATTCAATATTCAAAAGCCAAATTCTTTTTAATGGAGATTAATTTACGTTACTTTTTCGTATTACGAGAGTTAGAATTAGAAAACTGGTTAACATATATTACAGGTCATACAATATTTGTACTCCCTTGAGACGTTCATAGTCCTTCAATACAGTTATCATCGTTGTATACAGTTGGATTCCAACAATGTTGAAGTCAATGAAAACCTGAAGCAGTTCTCATTCAGTTGATGATTCGAATGAGAAGGTTTATCTCTGTAAGAAGTTCTCAAACAGTTCGATAGCAACAGGGGCTGAATTTTTGGCTCTCTTGAGCTGGGAGTTGCTGTACTTAAGTGCACGTTGAAACCCCAATATTATTGTGGTTTGATTCTAAAGAAGAAGGGGACGCTTAGTGACAATCACTACAGAACTCTCTCAGATATTCTTAAAGAGATAGATCGCTCTATCTAAACCATAAACCGAACTGGCACTGCTTCTGATATACTACTACTTCTAAAATCGTTGTAAACACGTTGTACGAATGCTGGAGCCGACATCTAAGAACTATAAACCTTTCAAGCTAGTACGAATAAGGTATCGACAGCAATTGTATGGTTATTGCTATTAAATTTCCTTGTTTTAAATTGTAATATCTGTAGAAACAGAATGCTGTTGCTGCCATTTGCCTGAAGAAACTACTAAGAGGAACCATAACTTCAAAACAAAATAAAGGAAATGATTGAACGGATAGGATTATACGGTTATCTGACCATTTTCTCTCCGAGAAGGATCCAGAACATTTTTCTTCGCTCCCTTGAAGTTGATTTGATAGTTATGAAAGGTACATATACAATTGTTTTTCAGTTAAGTGAAAGTGTTGCCAACTGGAAAGGAAGGAGTATTAACGCTTGAAGCTTTTTCTTGTTTGTTAGGCATTACCTTTTCTTGCCATAGCACTTAATAGGTTGGGAATTCATTTTTGGAATTGAGAGAGAGAGCTGCTTTGAAATTAACAGTACATTTTTTTGAATGACATAAGTAGGACGCTCTCTCTGTATAAGTGTGATTCTATTTTTTATTTATTTGAAACAAGTATTTCCCTAAATATTTTAACAAAACAATGCACTATTAAAAATTTTTTTAATGAATGCACATCTGTGTAATGATGATAGGATGAAAGCAGGAAAGGAAGATTACAAATAAAGTGTTCTCTTAATTAACACGTTGCCAATTTAAATTTTTGATGTTTGTAAATCGAAAGGTATAATTCTTTACAAACACCGACAGAATTATATTTTTGAGACATTGAATCGAATCAGTGCCATGACTTTTAAGTAGTGTTAAACACATTCTTATTTGTTAAATTGTTATTAATTTTTCCTTTCGATGTGTATTCAAATTAATAAGATAAGTTCTGAATTCGTTTAAAGGTGGGTCAGGCATACCAATATAGATCAGTTTTACATAAGATAATGTAGGATGTTGGACAATGTTGTTATTTACCATTACTTGCGAAAATTGTACTTCAGAAATATGTTAATCTGAAAAATAAAGTTTTATATCTCAAATTCGAAATTCACGCATTACCTAATGATGCAAGGTCTATTTTATCATGGGTGTACTATACACAAAAAATCCATTAAATTGCATTTTGCACCATTTACCACAACGATGAGAAGAATTTAATAATTATATTTAGTGGCAAAAGATAATATAATTCTAAAACAAAACTGATTTCACTTTAGGTTTCAATCCAAGAGGACATTTTTTCAACTTATAGTGTTTCCTGTCGAGAAAATAAAAATGGCATTTTTTCGAATTATTAAAAATGATAAAAATAAATATTCTTTATTTTGTTAAAAATTAAAAGCTTAATTAGAATTTAATTCGATATAATATTTTATAGAACTATTCTCCGTCATATTATAATACTTCTCCTTTATTATTTATTTACTTTTCACTAGCAGTAGGATTATCATGACATCTCATTGGCCAACTGTCGCTGCGTCTAACAATTAATCGAGAGTTTCCCCGGAATATTTTTCATTTCCTCATTTTCAAGAATCTTTATGTACGATATTTCGGTCTTCACTTCCAACGCAACGTATAATGCTTGATATAAAATACATTAGAAGCTGGAAAGGATGCATAGAAGACCTCATATTCAAGAAGACAGTGAGACAGTATTCCTTTACCTCCCACTCCTGTTGGAAGAGCATATTCCCAAAAAATGACCATTGACAGTCATGCTAGGATAGGTGAATCTAAGAGATTATAGAAGAATGAAGACCTTCCTCCGTTGTATAGCATATGCCCTTTATTATATTTCTCATTTGTCTTTCTTGGAGCTCTTTCCCAGATCACGCTATTGCATCATCGAGTCCTTCGTGAAGATGTTGACCTCTGTTAATGGCCTAGTATGGTCACCCATCCTTATCCTCCTCTCGATGAAACCGAAGAGACTAATCATTTACTCTCCGAGCGAAATCTAGAGCCTCCCTGTGTTTTTTATATTTATTTCGAGAAACATCCCTCTTTCCACCTCCGGAAACTGTTGCGTGCTGGAGGGGAAAGAGAGATTTTGGAAGATGTTTTCTTTTGGCTTGTCAGTTTTTTTGTGCCGTATGTTTGACCTTTTTCTTAAAGATCGGTGACATTATTTTCTGGGATTGAAATGATTCTTAGCATTTAAGAATTTATTTCCTAACATGATTGAATCTCTGCTAGTGCTCCTACAATTACATAGATTTTTATATTATGTTGGAAAAGTTGAGTATTTTAAAAAATATAATAAATTATTTGAAAAATTCATGAAATTATTATAGTATCCGAATACTAAAACATTTTTCTGAAATCTGAATTATTTTCACAGACTTAAATAACATGAAGGCAGACATATAAATAATTATCGGAATTAACATTTTTTTTTCGTTTGTTTCATTTATCGAACTTTTAATCTACTGGAGTACTCGGATAAAAAAAATTGATTATAACTGCATTCCTACCAAATAAAAGTTGCCCTTTTCCTTCTAATTCTTGGGGAACCGACTACTGATAGACCCTATGACAATTCTTAATACAGGGATATAAAAAATATTGTTTAAATTCCCAATGTCGTTTAGAATCACTGAAGATAAAATTCTACACTTTACTACAGAAACTCTATGCTGATTTGGAATTAAATGCAAATTATTCAAAATTTCTGTTCAAAGTAATGTTTATGGATTTAAAAACAATTAAGGTATGGCAAGGTTACTGAGTACATGGAGCATCTGGGCAACTTTCTTTTCTTATTTAGATAAAAATAAATTTCTACGCCATGTATTGGCAGAAATAGATATGTTCTCTCTGCAAATATACGATCGGATCAACAATTGTGCAAGTGTAATTGAAAACAGTTGTTGCTCATTTTAATAAACTGTTATGTTTACAACTTGAGACATTTCTCTACTTAAACTATTTGGGTGAGAGCAGCTTTATAGTTACAATAAAAATAGTTATATTCTGTAAACCTAATTTCCTTGGCGCAACAGTTAATGTTCTATATTTTGTTGAGTGAGATTAAACTTATAAAGGGCAGCTTCTACTTGTATAACCCTAAGTTGGAGTAATTGGTTTTTTAAGTTTTGGGGAACCGAGTACTGATAGACCCTTTGGCGATTCTCAATACAGGGATATAAAAATTATTGTTTAAGTTCCCAATGTCGTTTAGTATAAATAAAGATAAAATTCTTAAATTTTATGAATTTACTTACGTAGAAGAGTAAATCTCTTTCATAACGTTAAGGAAAAATTTATGAAAATGCGGTCCTATTAAGCATACTAATGAAAAAACAATTGCCCTTTGTTATTTAAAAAGTATTTTAGTGTTACAGAATATTAAAAGTTTCGTCGAATTTTTGTTTGAAAATTTCAATTAGGTTAATAAGTGACAATTCCTATTGAAATATGGGAAAATCTGCAAATAAAAATTAATTTTAAATAAGGAAATAGTTGAAAAACGTGGATTGCTGAGAGACAGAAAGACCCTTTCAAATATATCTACAATATTCACTAACAGAAAAAATATATCATATCTCTTGTGGAAATAAATGCTATTTATTTTAATTCTAACTATATAATTAAATCGCAGTAGTGTTATACCTAAATCCTTTTAATAGATAGAATCTAAATAAAAATAAACCATAGAGAAATTTTCGAATTTTAAGCAAAAATGGCCGCTATCTCGTTCTTTCTGTAATTACAAATATAATGGACACCGTGCTTAATTCGCTTGGAAAATGCTTACCTTTCACTGAAAGGTGTTTCCTTCCAATTTATTTTTGGCATGCTTCCTTTAAGGGCAATTATAGTTAAAATGACTATGACGTGGCTTCTGGGGAATTGATGTCGTTAACTTTCCTGTTTGCGACGTTCCTAAAAATTCTCAGACAAGAGATCCGAAAGTGAAGGTACTTTATGTAGCGTGTCTGCTGGCAAGGAAAGGAAAAACTAATTATTTGAGTTTTATGTTTCATTGCATTTTCTACTAGTTCCCAAAATTTTGTGGAGTAACTTAAAGTAATATAACTTTTGACTGTGTGTGTGGATCCTGCAAAAGCTTAATAGTTAAAGATTCAGACAGTATTACTGTAAGTTCTTTATTGTCATTCTTAACTGTACATATAAATGGTTATTTATAGAAGATACTTAGAATGGTTTCCACGTGTATAAAACTCCCTATATACCATTTCAGAACAAATATATATATATATATTTTGTGCTAAAAATGTTGTTTCTCGATATTCACAACTCCTTATTTGTTTCTTTCTATAGGGTTTCCTGGTGAAATTATGAGAGGTTATTCATGCGACCTAATAGTGACATGTGAAACGAAAGTGCGCATGACATCTAAACTTTAGCAGCATGTTTTGTGTGCCTTTTTTCCGATTTCAAGGTGGGCAATGAATCCTAAAACTCAATTAACGATGCGATTTAACGATATTACATGAGCATGAGTTGACTCCATTTTTATAGACTGAATGCGTATCAATTCATATTCTCATAAATTCCCATCGATACAGTATTGCAAGGTAGATTATAACTTATTGTTAAATCATGTTTCATTTTTGTAAAATGCTCCACTAATATTTTACTATAAAATTTTAATTTCCAAAAATTAACATTTTATTTTTTTATATCTTTCATTCAAAATTTCTCTCCACTTCCTCTTTACTTTTGTTTGTGTTTCCTGAAGAATAATTTAACACTTAATATATTAAAGGATCTACTGCTCATAGCGTTTTATGCATCTAATATGCAATTTCATTCCAATTAATTAATAAAGGATCATCTTATTAAAATATTTTAAGCATCTCATATGCAATTTCATTGCAATTAATTAATTTGCTTTCGAAAAACATTTTGCCTACAGTTAGCAACCATGATATAAATAGCAAAGACGGAGCCTTGATTTCATATCGGTAACAGAATAACGAATAATATGTTTAACTGCAATAATAAAATCGAAAATATTTGTAAATATGTATTGAAATATTTTCCACTTCCTACTTCATTGTAATTTTTTAAGAATACGCCTTTAAAATGAATCAAAAATGAAATATTTTCGATTATTCATTTTCAACTTGTAAAATACAGTTTATATTTTAGAAATTATGCTGAATACCCATTATAATATTCCTATTTCTCTAAAACTGTTCTAAATTAACTACCTTTCAATTTCGAATAACATTCACCGTAGAATACTTCCTTCTGTCTTTTCTTCTAAGAACACAAAGAATAAATACACATCATATTCCGCAGGTTTACCGAAATCGCATTCCAAAGATACAAAATAGCGTCTTTTTCTCTTTCGGGTATTTTAAATAGGAAAATTATATCGAAGTGCACAGAACTGAAAAAGTTTTAGATCATGAAGCAAACACTTTCTGACATCCGAAAAGGAGAAGATCAATACTACCAACAATCAACGAAGCGATTCACCAAAAATCATTTTATTTCGGCTATTTTCCTTGCTATATACAATTCTGTCATAGACTTTTCTTCCAGAAAACGCATAAAATTTCAAAAATAGAATATCTCTACATGGTTAAAGGGGCAAAAATACCACCACGTATGCATCAAAATACGGTAGCATTCCTTTCCTTTTGGGGCCAACACATCCCCAGTAAGCGCCAATAAAAACCATACGAATAACGATAGGATCCTAGCTTCTGTAGGCAGGATAAAACCATCCAAAGAATATTGATACTATTCTTTATTTTTTTTCGTCCTATTTATTTCCCGCCACTTTTTCGGTGATCACGGAAGATTAACCCTGCCCCGTTCCATTACACCCTCGGGTCCTTCGTAAAGATGTTTATGTCTCTTAATGGTCCGGTATTGACACTCATCCGTACCCTCTTCTCAACGAAATCGAAGAGAGTGGCCATTTCATCTCGGAGAGAGATCCAGAGCATTTTCTCTTCTACCTTCAAATCTTTTTATACATGTAGGAGGGAAGTTTAACTCTTCCATTCAGAAATGACCTGTTGCTCATTCAAAGAAGGGCAGTATTTAAGAGCAGATTTAATATTCGTTTGTTTTGCCCTCTCTTGTAGTCACGTTTCTTCCAATATTGGAAGCGTGTTTTTAAATGTTGGTGTGGATTATTTCCTACTGTGGATTCTTAGCATATTTCAGCGCCTTGGGCTGGAGTATTTTGGTGCCACATCAAAAGCGTGGCTAGAACTTTCAGCGCGTATGGCACCACGAAAATACCTACCTAATAAAATAATTGAGAGAAAAAATATATAAAAGATTCCTATGCCCTTCTATGATATAAA
Source organism: Araneus ventricosus (assembly GCA_013235015.1). Taxonomy (NCBI): domain Eukaryota; kingdom Metazoa; phylum Arthropoda; class Arachnida; order Araneae; family Araneidae; genus Araneus; species Araneus ventricosus. The sequence goes on along the minus strand of BGPR01002267.1, from coordinate 46,292 downwards.
GCATCAACGTTCAGCTTCCTATTTTATCACTGATAATGTAAGCGACTTCTATTACACGCATAGCTTACAATTTTCTCACTGATTGTCTCTTCATCAATATTTTCTGAATTTTTATACATGTTTATTAACCCTTGTAACTCAAAAAAGTAATTAGATGTGTAACTTTTCACTGAATACCATGGCTCCAATACCCAAATTAATTGATTATTTTTCGAAAAATTGATCTGCTACTTGTTACAACTAAGGAGGTATTTTTTAACTATCGAAGTCAAGAAACGTCATTGATGCACAGTCCAGAATAGTGCCTAAAAGGAGACATCCGAGTGCAAATGTTTTACTTTCTGACAACTTATCCCGCTATTTCCTCGGGTTGGAAACATGTCCATATTCTGCTGCATCCTTCGATATTTGCAAGGTAATAGGTTTACATAGTACTTTCATAATGTTGAATAATATTGTGGGCCACCAGCCGAGTACCTGTAGGTGGCGCTGCCATCGTCAGTGGCGTCAGAGTATCAATCTACCGAGAACAGTAGAAACGATGAGGGGGTACATGAACGACGTGGGTTTTTTTCTGACAAAGACTAAAGACGACGATGGACATCCAAAAGCCTATTTAAAGACTAACTGTTTCATTTGTACATACCTTTAAATGTAAATAATGCTTCTTCAAAACGTAAAATAATCTTGACAGTATAGCCATATAGATTAAAGAACTGTGAATTCATTTATGGAACAAATCTAAGCCTGCCTGACGATCACCTACAATATTATATTAACAAAGCCTTGCAAATAAATAACATTTCATTTCATTCAACGGTATTGAACGCGTTTTCAAACGTTGCATTTAAATAGTAATTCAAAGAAATTGGGCAGTCAGAGGGTTAACATAACAAAGTCAGTGGCTGTCCAGTCACAATACCTAATCATTCTTTTTACTTTTAGCATAGTTAATTTCAATTAAATAAACTTTTAGCCCCCCCCCGGATCAATAGCTTTCCTGGACTACAGCTCAATATTAGCAGAATGGATAAGACAGCTCTGCTTATTTCTGGAATGTTTGTTTTCTCGAATTCGAGAGTTATAGTATGTTTCTGATTATAAGATGTGTTTAAATTGGATGCTTTATTGGTAAAGTATAAGTAAATGTCTTTTTTCAGACATACTAATCATAAAAGTTTTGGAAAATAACTAATCATCTTTCCTGTATAATATTATCTATATCTCCTATTATTTACAATGTGATTGTTAAATGCTGTGTTCAGTGCCAGAATGTGACCCGAAAGCAAAAAAAGGAATTATCCAATGTCCAGCAGAGATATTTAGTTGCAAATATATAATTGCGTAACATTTCCAAATTGCGCATTTTAATATTTAAGAACTTTTCAAAATGTGCTTTAAAAATAATTTAATAGGTTAATAAAGTCAACACAAAGCAATGCATGGCGATAACGAAAATATTATTAACACTTTACGATTTCCACATTAAATAATTGGTTCTCATTCACCTATACTATCTATTTGAATTTTGAGAATTTTATTATCTTCATAAAAATCATATTCATGAAACTTCCTGAGCTGTCAAAAATCATGTTCAATTTCTAAATTGTTTTTCCGCAAACATGAAACGAAAGTCAGCATTTATTCAAGAATACTCATATACTTATTCATCAGCCTTTAGAAGATGAACCTCAGGTTTATTTCCCTTACAATAGTTAATTTGAAAACATTTTAAGCATTCTAGCAAAAGTACTTTTGCTTCTGAGGCCTTCTATAGATCTGATATGCAAACTCAGAAGAAGTCCTGTCGAAGTACATTTCTGCGTCAGCTTTTCACTTTTATGACAGTCATAAAAGTTCTACGACGCGGAAGTCCAAAAGTTTTGTCCTGTTCTGCTCCACAGCAACGGATAATAAAAGGGAAACATAATTATTCATATTTAAGGTGTCTTTTGAAGGAAAATTAATTAATTTTGTAATGCATTATGTCGCAGCATACATAGTGAATGCGTTTTCTATAATTCCATAAAATTAATTAAAGGCTTCTTGAAAGCACTATTATTTCTTTGCTTGCTTGTAGGAAGGAAATAAAAATTAATTTTAATATAATTTGAATGAAATTAGAGGTACAATTTCATTCGTATTCCTTTTAAACATGCTAAAATATTTTATTTAAGATGTTTTTTAATATTATTTTTAAAAATATTATGTTCCGATTTTTTTTCTTTCTTCGTTTTTTTCTGAACTTTTATCTTTGGCCCAAAATGAGTACATTTCCCAAATTTCAGAATTTTAGAATGAATAATTCTATACTTGGGTCTAAAAGAGTTAAAATATGGATTCTTTCCTAACTGTGTCATTCGTCAACTAACAGCGTTTAAATTTTCAAGGTCCGTCCGAAAATAGCCCTCGTGTTGCTTCAAAACGGGACTTTAATATAACTAACATAACCTTTATTTATTAAGGTACTGATTGAAAGTGAATGCTTTAATAATCTAAATTACACAGTTACCTGCACTTACTATTTTTTCTTTTTTTTTCTAATAACACACAATAATTAGTTTGTTACATTACGAATGTTAATAATTCAGGCAGGATTATTCTTTTTTCTTTTTCTGAAATTTTTACAACCCGCCCCGGCAAAGCCTACCCAAGAGGCTGTAAGGCTTTACACAGGCAAAATATAGTCATTTTAATAATCTGCAAGAATAGGGTAAGGTTCAATTTTCCTTCTTTACTGATATTTTTATGAATGAATTTTCTGCCAGATGGCTACTGAATTTTAAATCAACCTTGTTAGAGGTAATATGCTTGTTTTTTTCTTTTTAAATAATTTTTTTGTTGTTTACGTATCTTGTTTGTTATGGTTTGGGAAATTTCGGGCTATGAGAGGCTTTTGTTAGACTTAGGTCAAGCTTCCTACAGAAAAAATTGCCAATTAATTTCCATCCATTTCGAATTTAGTCTATAGCCCTTGAAAGAGTGGACTAGAATGGATTCCTTGTTTGTTTAATTCGATTCTCTCAGAGTCCATTTCTTGGTTTTTACTTTCTTTGAATAATCGTTGACTTCATTTGTTTGTTGTATGCAGCGGCATATTGCGCGCTAACTAACATTGTTTAAATATTGTATTGTATGTTTAAATTTATTTCTAAATTTTCTTTGATTGCTAATTTAACTTATTTTATTATCTTTATGCTCTATAACTTAGCCTAACGGTGTCGCCTACAAGAAGTTTAGGGAAATCTCTGATAATGCGTCTTCATACAGGCGTTCATTTTAACCGTGGAATAAGCGGAACCGGTTTCGTCCGTTTTTCTATCCCATCTATAATAGATAGCAGGTTTTGCGAATATCCTTAAAATCTCATTTGTAAATTATTCATTTCAAAGTTTCAATTCTATACCAAAAAGTATGGTTCATCTACAGTAAAATTCCATTCTTAAGACCTTAAAGTTATTTTATTAAAAGAAACGCTTATTTGAAGAGTTTTAATCAACAAAAATAATGTATACAAATTAATTGAAATATTCATTTTACACCATCTGTTATCAGTATTTTATTAATTTGAATTAGAGTAATTTCAAGCCGTTCGTAAGCCGATCAACGGAAGAACAATTACGTTCTGATATTTTCTTTTAAATCCGTAAAGCAAAATCGCAGTTTGGATCAAAATATCGATAATTAAAATTGGGCAAATTAGAATGACTGAAAAATACAATAAGCAGCTTTCAGTGTAGACAAACTATACCCCATGTCTGCAAGTGTCTTAAAATCTGTTAAAGAGTCTTTTATCACAATTGATGTATTTGGAAAGTGTATTAAATGTTTTAAGAAAAAAATACCATTGATATAATTACAAAACATTTTTTCAGATGGTTGGAATTCAGCCAAGTGAAGATTGTGAATGGTTTTAAAAGCAGAGTATGGAGTTCATCAAAATATCCATTTTTTTGAAGTAAGCAACAGCAAAGGCAAATTAAATTTCAAGACCGTGTTTATGTTAAAATTCTGCACCAATTGTCTACTTCAGATTTTATAAAGGGAAGAGAAAATCTGGATTCTTTGGGTGCATTGTGAAATTATGGGTAGAAACGAGAAAGGATGGACTGAAATGCTTAGAGATCAGTTTAAAATCCTTTTCATTGTAATCAAATTTACAAGACTCCAAAATATTTTTCTTTGAATATCCTTCATTAAAATAAAATATTTGTGAAAGAGGTTACGATAACGGGAATAGTGAAAATATTTGCACTTTAAAGAAACAAATTTGTGATAATATATATGTAAAAGTGGGGTCTTTTTTTAACTCACGCCCGCAAACAAATACGTTAAAGTACAATGGGACAAAAGCGAAACTCCTGCAGATACAAAAATAATAAAATCTTTGTCTCATGAAAAAAATTTACTACATTTTGTTTCTAATACAATATAGTAGAATTATAATTGCCTCTAAACATTCCCTCTACATCGTAACCTCAAAATTAGAATGTTCTTTCTATTTTATATACTGAAGAAAGAAATATAAGACTCATGAATGATAATTTTTTTGTAAATCTCTTTGGAAGGTTTGAGAGCTTAAGTTTGGGAATTTCCGTAATAAAATCTTTTCTCTCTGGCTAATTTTGTATTGAAATAATGAAATATGTTATATAATAAAGACAGATTTGTATTCTTCGTAAGAAGGTTTGTGGAAGGGAAATGGTAACGAGATTTCTTAACACAAAATCTCTAACCTATCGTACGACACAGAAAGTACTGTGAACAGAGTTTTTTAGAGTGAAGAAGTTGCTTTGTGAATCAATTAATATATCTTACCAAAGATGGCACTTCGTATATTGCGTATCGATTAAAGAATCTAAACTAAAAGAGTGGTAATGATGGTATGTGTAGAGTTGAAATACAGGCATATGTTGATTAAAACTATTCAAGTATTATCTGCATTTCATTGCTTGTGCTTTCAAACTTTTTTGTATCCAGTGTCAGAGATGTATTTCTTCTCAGTAGCGGTCAGGGCAATGGGGCTGCAGACCACTTCCACAGAGCTAAATCAAAATTCTTGATTTGTTTCAAATCGCTACAATTTTTTGCCTCTTAATCTCTTTTTAAAAAATAATAAAACATTGAAAATACTACTTTCTGATAGGTTCGAAAATTTTCCACTTTTTTTGTAGTCAATTCCACCGTACATGTAGCGTTAATGCGGTCGAAATATTTTTTTGACTAGTTACTTTATTGTGTGTTTATTAAATTCTGGAAAGTATTGTAGTGTCCTTTGTGAACTTATTGTCAGAAAGTAAGTTAAAGTGTTTTGACTTACATACAGCCATTAGAGGTCAGCGATACAAAATTTTTTATGGCTCCCCCCAAATCCAAATCCAGAATTAGCAACTATTTATTTTGTATCTCTAAAATAGCAATTCCTTTAGAGACAGTCTCAATATTTACACAGACGGTTGAAGATAGAAGACAATACAGGCAGTGCAGCCTACATGTCTGGACCTCTCAATTCAACAACACAACGACCTGAAAGACTGAACTTAAAAAAACTCATTATATTCTTTTTGTTTTAAATGTCCTGTTTTTTGCATGTTTTATAGAAGTTGGTTTTTTTTTTTCAGCTTTTCAATCAAGTTCCACATGTACAAACCAATAACAGGGAGCCGACCTGGCCAAGTTCGAGGGTAATGTCTGTGGGTATTCCGTTATATTTATTCATCGACCAGATCTTCCAACAGATGGGCGCCGAAAACTTAAAATATCCGGCTTTGTCTGATGTTTCAATGTCATTAGGCAAAAAAAATCGAGAGAAAGTCCATTCAGGTGTGAATCAGTTGACACAATTTTACAGAATAAAATGCTTAAATAATCTTCTGGCAATGAATAATTAATTAATAGTGATTAATTGTTCCTTTTTCCCCTAGTATGAAATTCAGATCGTACTTTTTTATAATCGCTCAGTGCATATTTTTGCAGCACGAGAATGAACCAAATGGCAAAAAAAATTTCCAGTACCCTTGGAATGTGATGTATAAAACGACTCTCGTAAATATCTAAATTTATAAGATTTATCAGATAAAGATTGTTAGTACAGTAATTTTGCATAATTCTTTCTTTTCTAATTTTTTAATTAGAAGGAAGTAGATCTAACAAATTTTTTTATGCACAAGAAAATACTATCGATTTCGACCTACTTATCCATTTCGTTAAAGAAAATAATTTTCTAAAATATTTATAATGATATCTCTTTGAATGCAGTATGTTTTGTATTCATGAGTTCTTTCGAAGGGATAATTGAAATAGAATAGCGAATACTTATCCTGTTCAAATTCAGCTCATAAATACTAACACTATGGTAAAGCCATGTCCAGTTTATAATTTATTATTTTTTTAATATCTCTATTATCGTGAAAATTCCTTAAGTTACACAAAACAACTTCAAATAGAAAAATAGTAACACTTGCTCCATTTAAATTATTGATTGTTATTTTTATTCTTATTCAAAATTAATTTGTTTTTTTAAATTATATCCCACTTTCTTAGCCTCAACTCTGTAAAGGAGTATTATTTTATGCAACTAGTTTCAAAATATTTTCAAATAAGTAAGTGAAGTTCCTTGAATTCCATTTTAATTACAATTAGATGGTGGTTTTGAAAGTATTGTTGAAGGAGATCAGTTGCCTTGTAATGTTAGGTCTTATGGTTGGGAAAAGAGTCTTACAAGGGGTAAGTATGGAATGACTGCAAGCAGCAGAGCCTGGACCAATCCCCTGACGACAGCATCTTGGGTCTCAAAATGAATTTCCTTTATATCTGTGTGGGGCCGAGATCCAAATTTTTCCCGATGATTTCGCGGCATTAGCCTGCAGGAAGAGACCTCTTTGAGCGTGTTTGGATCACGGAGGGAATACCCAGTCATTTGAATCACTTAGCAGTGCAATTCCCTTCTTTTGGAGTTTTTTTTATCACTCGGCTCCGCGAGCTAGTAAGCTGCTGGAAACCCGAGTGAGTGATATGAATGTGTTGATCGACTGGAACGACTTGAGGTTTTGTGGACGAGTGCAGGCAGGATAGACAGTGAGCTGGGGCTGTGAAAGTGGTGTGCACTGTCAATTACTGGTGGGTACTTTGACTGACTGTTTGTGTTGCACAAATCTGAAAGTGCTGTTAGTGGTATTGATTTTTTTTTCTTTTGCGTTTGTAATCGGGTCAAATCTATTGTTCCTGTTACCCATGCTACGTGTGTTCCTGAATATTTGGGAATGAAACTACATTCTCTATTATCATGTGTGTTGACTGTTTTCATACATCCAAGAACTATTTTTAATACAGTATGATATCAATTCAAATAAATTGCTCAGTTCAAA